>JAVQJS010117598.1:0-10514 GCA_036024795.1 Galaxias rostratus | reverse complement strand
ATACCTGATGTTCTTTTAATTTCTATTAAAGAAATTTATAAACAACAGGCCCTGTGATAGACTGGCAAACTGTCCAGGGTGTACCCTGTCTGTGTCATCTATTAGAGACCTTCATAAAGGCAGTATAATTAAGAAGAACCACTCAAATCTACAAATCTGCAAATTCAACAAAGTTGTCCATACACAAAGTTTATTTTAATTTGAATTATATTATGTCAAAGATTGCTTCAGACAATCGTGTTTCACATCATGATAAATCAAAGATGTCTTCCAACTGTCATAGGATAATCGCACAATGAGGCAGTCATTTCATTAACATACTGTAAGCATCTACCTTTAAACTGAGCTTCAGGCATTTGGAATTGGTGTTAATGTCATTATTTCCACTTTCAAACATCACTGTAGAATGATGTATCTTTGATCATTTCTGCATCTATAGTTTTGAAAGAAGCACAGGGCTTGTAAATCCCAAACATGTGTAACCCAATAGAGGTTTCCTGCTTGAACAGGAGAGCATCAGCACGTGAGCAGCTTTGACATAGTCAAGTTATAAATAAATGGTTGCTGGTTGATTTGAGGACATCTCAATTCCATAATCAATTACTACGATTATCATCCAACAATATTCTACAAAAACTTGCGCATGAATACACCCCCTATATAGCTATCAATTGCATTATGATGTCCACTTCATGCCACCCAGGATTATTTAACACATATCCAATATTCAAATCATGGGATAATGCTTCACATGGGCATTGCGGTCTCCACCCAGCCATTAGACGGAAGAGCTGTACTTCCATTATATTCACATATGAACTAAATACCATCTGTTATCATTAGGACTGCTACAGGTTGTCTCCTGTGGCCCTGAGAGGCCACTTATAAGATCAGAACACATCCAAATAGCCGAACGCAAGCAAATGAAGAAAATTTCACAACACATGCACTGCGTTTAGAACAAAAGTTCACAAATTAGACTTTGACAGCTCAAACTGTCTCAAACTTTCTGGATCACCCAGTGCTTCACCGAATTATGAACCTGTTAAACGTCACATTTTGGGCAAAATGCGTCATCTGACATTGTATACTTGCCTGACCCCGGGGCGGGTACAACCAAGCGCCGATAAACGACCAATCAGATGACCAGAAATGATCTCGCGGTCTTAAAAATAATGACGATCTTTTGGCGGAAGTAAACATCATATTTGTTTATTTTTTGAGGGCGACTTAACATTTAGAAGGCACGCATGTTGTAGTATGGCCACGTTTGTTCTGATATCTTCTACCTACAATAAGGGCAGTCATATTTGTGTTACTAAAACAGACTTTAGATTGTTGTAACTATCGCTAGCTAGTTAGGCAGTCAGCTGACCAATCCAACTAACACAATTATACACGATGAAAGGGTTGTTCTGTAAACCGAGTGAGAGTTGTCCTGCCGACACCAAGTTCATTATTCAGGATACCGTGAGTGATCCGCTAGCTCTATACATCACATAGCGTTATGTATGTTAATGTGATGCTAAGGCCTTCATGTATTCCCAGCATGTCTGTGAGACGGCTGCTTTTGAGTCTTGGTAAGGAGGGATGCTGCTCATGTTAATTCTGTTTGTGACTCAGGTGGTGCCGTCTGTGCTGCCGAGTCACCTGGTCAAAGTCCAGGTTAAGGCGTGTGCCCTAAGTCAGCTGGACCTTAAGGTATGCCCCCTTAGACAGAAAGCTAATTTGATCTTAATATTTACCCCCATTATAAGGGGCTCCAAAAGTTCTGTTCAGGACCCGCACATTTCTAACCTAGGTATCTTAACATTTTAAACTCTGTCTCAGTTACTAGGTGACCTGGGTGTCCTGAACGACCTAGTTCCAGTCGGTAGAGAAATAGCTGGCCTTGTACTGCAAGGTAACACACACACACACACACACACACACACACACACACAGGAAACATATATTTTGAGTTGTTGTATATTGTATATGTACAACATATATTTACAGCCATCTCATTTTGTTAATTGGTACGGTTTGTTGCAGTGGGCTCCCAAGTCTCCTTCTTTCAGCCGGAGGACGAGGTGGTGGGTAAGCACTATATTACTTGTGTGCGTGTGTGGGTGCGTGCGTGCCTGCGTGCGAGCAAGGTGTGATGGATTGATTAAAGGTGATTCTGATTTCAGGGATTCTTCCTCTGGACTCCCCCTGCTCAGGTCTATCTGGGGTCATCATCATCGATGAGCACTGCATAGGTGCGAAACATAAACACACACTGCATTGGGATCACACACAGCTTTTAAGTAGTTGACTGTTTGCAGGATATAATTACTTTTAACAGTTATACTTTTTCCTTTAAAATAGTCACAACTACGGCCAGTTAAAGGTGAATTAATGTGAAACTGTTGTAGCAATATGTATAGGTTGCATAAAGTTTATGAATGTATTGGTTTATTGAAATAAATGCTGACGCTGGAATGAGCTATTGTAACAACATTATACTGATTGTTAACACAAATTTTCCCTAAATGGCTTGTGCAAAGAGAAAAAAACATTAAACACTTAAACGTAAATGGAAAATTTACCATAATGAAACAACCATGATGAAAGTGCACGGTGGTATACGCTGTGTGTACTGATTTCTAAAAAGAACATATGGGCCTAATTGTGTTCTAAACAGATTTGGCCACCACAAACTCATTACAGATCCACTTTTGGCCTGACTTGAAAACACTTTTAACACTGTACTATTAATGAATGAGCTTTGCCTAGATGGCAATATTTAAATATTACATATTCATATTTAGGTAGTGTATTTAAAAATGACATTTTCAATTAATGATTATAGGGAATTTAATTAGGCTATAACAATAACAACAATTGGAGCGGGAAAAGACAACAATTGAGGCATTCAGACACACACATGTTGTTCATAACATAAAAACTTCATGGAATCCTCATAGATTCAGGCATCTGGAAAACTCTAGTCTAACTGCTGTGTGTACGTTCTATATGTTCTACAACTAACTAGTGTGTACATTCTATATAATCCACAGCTAACAACATTGTGTACATTCTGTATGGTTACTGCTAAATACTGAGTGAACAATGTATATAGTCTACAGTGAACTAGTGTTTGTGCATTCTATATAATATACTGCTAAATAAGTCTGAACAATGTATATAATCTACAGCTAACTACTGCTTGTACATTCTATGTAGACTACAGCTTATTACTATGTGTGTATTCTATACAGTCTACAGCTAACTGTGTGTATTCAATTTAATCTACAGCTAACTGTGTTTTTCTATATAGTCTACAGCTTACTGTCTATGTATGTATTCTATAGAGTCTACAGCTAACTGCGATTCATTTGTTTTGCAGTTCACAAGCCGGAGAAGGTGAGCTGGGTTTGTGCAGCTGGAGCCCTGCGTGACGGAGTTAGTGCCTTTACTGCGCTGCACACCCAGGCTAGGATGGCTCCGGGACAGACTCTGCTAGTGCTTGATGGAGCCAGTGTGGGTACATGCCAAGATTTGTCACTGAACTATCTACCACGACAAAACATAGGAAATTTGTTTTTTAATGTGTGTGTGTGTGTGTGTGTGCGTGCGTGCGTGCGTGCGGGTGTGTATGTGTGTGCATTCAGCCACTAGGGGTGCTGTGCATCCAGCTGGCCCACTATCACGGAGTCAAGGTCCTCGCCAGCGCTCACACTCCCCAACAACAAACATTACTGGAGCAGCTCCGACCCAGCGTAGGTCTGTCTGCCTACCTGTCTGTCTGTATCTCTGCTTGTCTGTCTGTATGTCGGCTTGTCAGTCTGTTTCTGTGCTTATCTGTCTGTCTGTCAGCCTGCCTACCTGTGTGTCTGTCTGTATCTCTGTCTGTCTGCCTGTCTGTATCTCTGCCTGTTCGTCTAAATGTCTGTTGGTAGCTGTGCCTGCTTGTGTGACTGTGTTCGGGTTGGGACGATATTGTTTTTTGCATTTTTTTGGGCTTGATGCCAAACAAACAAAGAAGCAAATGGTTTAATGACATTGTAACCTACTTTTAATCTTCACAACTTTTGATTATGTCGGATACCTGCACTAGAAACAAAAGTTAAATTAAACAGCGTCGTTATATTTTAACAGAAATTCCTTTGGACGCCTCTATTATTTTACACTGGACCGCAACTCCAAAGTAAATTAGAATGTGCCCTGCGTTTCTGTGGAAACACAAGTTTAAGCAAAGTCATGGCAAAAGACACATATTAACTTTGATTTGGCCTCTTTTGAAGAAGATTTCCAGACATGACAGCATTTCAAAACTGTTGAAAGAAACTTTGATGTCTAGCACAGCATTTACCATCTGGTATGCTGTGAAATATTGGCAAAGTTGCATCTGGGAAAGATAAAGGAATCTTTTGTATTAAGTTGGATTTTGTTTTACATTTTGGGTGTGCCACAAAATAAATATGTTTATACCAGTGTGCTGTAATTTGGAAAACACTGGTCTAACGCACTGTTTTTCCGGCCACTGCTAAGGAGGAAAAACACATTCTGTTGTCTAGGGTTGTCCCAATTACCTTGTGATCGAGGGCTAAGGGTTAAGGGAAGGGCCTAGTAGTCAACTGAGATTTTCGAAAGGCATACGTGATAACGAGAGTTATAAAACATCTTGCATATCTCCGGCAAGTTGGAGGCCACCTTCACTGGTAAAACACCCTCAAATGTAAGTATTTTCTTTGCTCATGAAGAGTAAAACATTACGACAACCCTCATATTAACTTAGTTTATTATTGTTTCTATTTATTAGATACCTTTTCGTCATAGCAAGCGTAACAAAGTTTCTCGACTATTTTGTCAAATCAGTGCCTTCCACAACTACTGATGTTCATTAAGGATCATTAAGGGCTGTCCCAATGGATAGGGCCCGAGTTCAACCTTTAACCCTTGTGACGCCGTGTAGAGGGACAAGTGAAAAATCAAAACGAAGGGTTAGCGCCAAAGGGTTTTAAATAGGCAATTTGGATTGGGCCTTTGTCACTGCCTTCCTGTAAGTGAGAGAGGGCATGGCTCCTGGCCTTTTCCACGCTTTTTCTCTGCTTTCTGTTCTCTGACTCTCTCTCTCTTTCGCATCTTCCATCCGTCTTCCTTCAGGAGTCCAGGAGCCTCTGCTTGGTGAGTCTCCTCCTTAGCAAAATAAAGTGACAGGTCAGTTAGAGTCAATAAGTATATGTCAGAATAGTTCATATATGGCCATTGGTAGGGTCGCTTGTCCACTCAAAAATAAAACTTATATAAAGTAAAAAAAAAACGTATATAACACAGCGTTGATCAGAAACAACATAATAAAATTGCTTGCCTTGCTGGCCATAGGATTTGGGGACTTTATAGGTAAAAAACAAAACAGTGGTCCTCATGAATGCCGTGATAGTGTCAAAGACCTGGGATTACCTGCAGCCGCGGGCTGTTTCCCCCCAAACTACTGACTAACTTTTAGCTGTCCACGTCAGATAGTCACCAACCTTCAGCTCAGTCCATGTCAGGCAGTCACTAACTTTTAGCTCCAACCCTCACCAGAGGGTCACTAACTTTTAGCTTTGTCCACGTCAGTCACAAATTTTTAGCTCTGTCCTTGTCAGTCTGTCAGTCACTAACTTTTAGCTCTGTCCATGTCAGTCAGTCACTAACTTTTAGCTCTGTCCATGTCAGTCACTAACTTTTAGCTCTGTCTATGTCAGCCAGTCACTAAATTTAAGCTGTGTCCATGTCAGTCAGTGACTTTTAGTTCTATCCACGTCAAACAGTAATTCTTCAACCCGTTAACAACTTAAGTGTGAGTGTGTAAGTCGGTGAATAAATGAACAACAGTAACCGTAACACATTAGTTATTTCCTACAACTGGATAAAGTAACTATGCTGCAATCTTTACATTTCAAGTGAACAAAGATGCATGCATACAGGATGTTTGGCCAGCAGCATCTTATTTCTTTATGAAGAAAAGTGATACACACTCAGTGCTGTTCTATTGCATATTTATGTGAAGAAAACGTGCATATTGCTGCTAATTTAATTGATGTTTTTCAACATAAAAATGACTGCGTATGTATCAGTACTTTTTAAAAATTGTAAGCACATTTGAACAATACCATGCAATGATGAATAATCATATTGGCAATGTTCATACCGTCATTTTTCTAACCAGTAGGCTGCGTCACAATCGATAGGTATATAAAAATAGTAGGTTTGTTCGCATTTGTACATTGAATAGCAGTCTCCTCCAGTCCCACATATTCTATGTTGTGTCCATTGACCTGCCCCCCCCCTCTCTCTCTCTTTCTCTCTCTGTGCAGCCAGGGTAGTAGGTGTGTGGGGCAATGAGGTGGATCTGGTGGAGATGTGTCTGCAGGAGACAGGAGGCTTGGGAGTGGACATCGTCATCGACTCGGGAGGTGCTGTCTGTGTGTGAGAGAGAGAGAGAGAGAGAGAGACCTTGGGTAGTGTGTGTAAGTGAATGAGAGAGATTAACCCTTGTTTGTGAGTGAGTGAGTGAGTGAGTGAGTGAGTGAGAGATTTTAACCCGGGGTTGTGTGTGAGTGAAGGAGAGAGATTAACCCTGGGTTGTGTGTGTGTGTTTGTGTGTGTGTGTGTGAGAGAGAGAGAGAGAGAGAGAGAGAGAGATTAACCCTCCGTAGTGTGTGTGTGTGTGAGAGAGAGAGAGAGAGAGATTAACCCTGCGTAGTGTGTGTGTGTGAGAGAGAGAGAGAATAACCCCCTCTTCCTTCCAGTACGTCTCTGGGAGGAGCCAGAAGACAAGAAGTTCCTCCCACACAAGCATGACATCATTAGCTTGTTGGGGGTTGGAGGTCACTGGGTGACATCACAGACAGACCTACAGGTTGGCATGCAGCATTCTGTTTCCTTTGGGGTCTAGAACTTGTTACAATGCCACTGAACGTGTGTTTGTGTGTGTGTGTCCATCCAGCTGGACCCTCCAGACTGCAGACTGCTCCGTCTCAAGGCAGCGTCTCTGTCCTTCCTCAGCATGGAGGTGTGGGGAGCGTCCAGTGCACGGCAGGGCAGATTCCTCCGTATCCTTCTCACACACACACACACACACGCACACACACAACCTTAACCCTTAAACACACACAAGCTTTCTCCTGGTACTTCTAAACCCGTCATTGATCCCCGTCAACCAGGCATTGATACATAGAAATAGTGGACTGTTCCTTTACCAGTGTGGTGGGACAGACATCTTGAAGGACCTGCTAGAGAAACTCTCCACTGGAACTCTAAGGTGCTTACATTGGCTTGTTTATTAACCAATAATTAATCAATTAGTGTTAATGGTTATGTAAATATGTGTGTGTGGTTATGTAAATGTGTGTGTGTGTGTGTGTGTGTTTCCAGACCCCAACTAGAGGAGCCAGTGACACTCTATGAAGCCACAGTTGCCATGGAGATGGTTCAACGAGGTCAGAAGAGAGGGGTTGTAGTTCAGCTCTAAAAATGACTACGTATCCCACAATGTACTGGGCCAACACTTCCTGCAGACTTTCCTGATGTTTTGAGTCAGGTGTTTGTCACACTTCCCAGAGTCAGATGTTTCTCATTTAGATAAAAGCTTGGAATGTCAGAAGCAAGGCAACTTTTATCACAAAACTATGTTAACATTTCGCCAGGAAATAAAGATTTCAAATTTGAAAAGTGATTTTTTAAAGATTTTTAAAAAAAATATAAAACAATTTAATTTAATGTACACTGATGGATTAAATTGTACAGTGGCTTATTTCAGTTAGTACCAAAACATTTGAAACGGTGCTTCTATTGGGTATAGCTACATAAGCTAGAGCGGAGTTAACGACTCACAATCCAAATCATGTACATTTACAGACAGAGATCCAACTTAGTCAACATAAAAATACCATTGCCTTCAAACTTTAAACAAAAGGTATTCTCTGTGACACAAGCTGTAAGTACAGTAGATGGAGTTGAATCATTTTGAGTTAAATCTTTGAGTTAAAAAACAAAACAGTTACGCCACCCCGTCTAACTAGGATTCTCTTTTCTCGCAAGTGCCGAGCCTTCAATTCGAATAGGCACCTCCCCTTACGGATGCGGAATCAGTCATATAATACATTTAGTGTCCAGAATTATGTTCCTCTTTACACTATTACCAATTTGACCTCTGATTCCACAAATCAAATTAAAGATAATTATGGCTCCAACAGTTTTGTTTGTATTGTCTTCATAGTTTTCCAAAGTTGAAAATATTTTGGGAAGGCTTACCAGGATACCTAGTTACCATGGCACTGACCCTGCTAGTCTGTTTTCAATTTGTCAGCAGTAACGGCAGCACCAAGGGCTGTGATTGATTCCTCAATTGTCTCAGGTGTCCTGTCAATCACTCTCTGGTTGTCAAGGAAACTCTTGTCTAATCATCTCCTGCAAGACTTGGAGGCAGTGGCCCAAGATGTACCGCTCTTCTTCTCTGAGGCACTTTACTACGCCCAGCTGTTCTCTGATTGGCTGATCAGACCGCTGGGCCAAGCTGGAGATCTACAAACACAAACACACATTAAACAGCTGAACCTGATAGGACATTGACTGCCACATCCTTGCCTTCCTTAGCTTATAGCTTGTAGCCTTAGCTACAACGTGCTGTATGCGTCTGGTATCATGTCCAGTCAGCCATGATGTAGCTACAACATGCTGTGTGTGTCTGGTACCATGTTCAGTCAACCACAATGTAGCTACAACGTGCTGTGTGTGTCTGTGGTACCATGTCCAGTCAACCACAATGTAGCTACAACGTGCTGTGTGTGTCTGGTACCATATCCAGTCAGCCATGATGTAGCTTTAACGTGCTGTGTGGGTTTGTGGTACGCCAGTAAACTTGTGAGGATCAAAATCTGAGGTGGTCCTCAGAAGTTTATTCTATGATAGAAAGCAAACTGTTTTATATATATACCATGAAATACCATAAGGTTCCTCAAGATAAAGGCAACATATTCAGTGTGTGTGTGTGTGTGTGTGTGTGTGTGTACCGTATCCAACGTTGAGTGTATGTGTGTGTAACTTGTCCCGGACTGAGTTTGTGTGTTTGTGTGCCGTGTCCAGCGCTAAGTGCGTGTGTGTGTACCGCGTCCAGCGCTGTGTGTGTGTACCTTGTCCAGCACTGAGTGTGTGTCCTGCAGGGCCCTCTGACAGAGTGTGACGGCCGTCTGAAGACTCCACCTCTCTCTGTCCTCACCCACCGCTGCTCCCTGCAACACCTTCCTCCACTGGGGGCTGCAGCAACATCATCATCATCATCACAACACCGTCCTTCACTAGAGGCTGCACACCCTCATCATTGTCCTAATCATCATCATCCTCATCATAATCACAACATCGTCCTTCACTAGAGGCTGCACACCCTCATCATTGCCCTAATCATCATCATCATTATCACAACACCGTCCTTCACTAGAGGCTGCACACCCTCATCATTGTCCTAATCATCATCCTCATCATCATCATCATCACAACCACATCTTTCACTAGAGTCTGCACACCCTCATCATTGTCCTAATCATCATCATCACAACCCCATCTTTCACTAGAAGTTGCATACCCTCATCATTGTCCTAATCATCATCATCGCCACCTACTGGACATTGGTTCACTCGCCCACAAGAACTCACACCAATCTTATAACATGCTAACCATGGTAAGTGTGTGTGTCTTACTACTGTTGTTGAGGAAGAGACAGAAGACGCAGAGCGGTCATCAATCTCCAGGATGGCCCATCACTGGTCACGGTAAGATCACTGATGAATAAAACAACATCACTGGTCATGGTAAGATCACTGATTAATAAAACAACATCGCAGGTCCACATAAGATCACAGAGGAAAAAAACAACATCATTGCTGGTTACCATCAGATAATGACAGCAGAACTATTAAATCAACCCTTAACCTTCCATGTATGTCTCTGTAGCTACAGTGGTTCTCGACCATTGGTGGCACTGTCATGCGAAATAGTGTCCGGCTGCGAAAATGTGTCCGGCTTGCGTCACAATGGTTTTTTTGCTACAATGTAACATTTTGCCACACTCTGTTTCGCGGGCAAAAGGGTCCCACATGGAAATGTAAGGCTTTTATCCAATTGCTGTGCAGTACAATTTCATTCACGCCTACAATTGGTCAGGTTATGCCGAGCTTGTCATCCAATAAGCTGTGCTGTCCAACAATGCCTCGCGGGGTCAAGTGCTCTATGCTTAAAAAAAAGAATTGTGACAAAAAATTTATTTCTTCTGATTAACTAAACAAATATAAACATTTCATTCCGTTTCTTAAACATTGACCATATAGCTGACATTATATATATATATTTAAATTTAACAGTTTAAACAATTAATGTTGAGGATTCTTTTACAAAAGCAAAGTTTTAAGGAAAACATTATTATTTCAAATACATATCATTAATTCTAACCTATATATAATTATTAAAATACACAAATTGCAAGTCTTCATTAACTTCATCTAGAC
>JAVQJS010117597.1:0-16970 GCA_036024795.1 Galaxias rostratus | reverse complement strand
AGTCAGTCAGTCAGTCAGTCAGTCAGTCAGTCAGTCAGTCAGTCAGTCAGTCAGTCAGTCAGTCAGTCAGTCAGTCGTCGGTATCTAGCAGCCTTTAGTGCACAGAGGAACTTCTGTCCTGGCCTAAACCGTCGAGGAAAAGACACCTGCAGAGAAACATTACCTAAAATTGCCCCGGGGGGGTTGAGTAATAGTAGGTTGTCACACAGAGGGACATTATAACCGCTCTTGTCATGATATTCATGAACACTAACGTCGCAGGTACTAGTTGTCGTCGAGTCGGCACTTGTTCCTTACTGCCTCCAGGGTTCCCCTCTAGTTCAGTGCACAGTTCAAAACAGAGTTTTTCTGCCGTTGCCTAAGAGCCATCGTTTATTGGACTGCTCTGTTCAACGAGAATTACCTGTAAAAAAAAAAAAACAGCTTTGCTTAACAACAACAGTCGACTTTTTGATTCGTTGGCGCTCCAACCGTTTCGTAATGCTCTGATCATGATCATTATGGCCGTATTATAGCATCCTGTGACCTTAGTATTATTAGTGTTGCCGAGATTTTGATTGCGACACTGTTGTTATGCAACACAATGATAGGACTACATTATTAGGGTAGTTTAAGTGCTTTGTCCCTAGCCATCATCCTACTATTGGTTCCCCCTGTGTAGATAAATGAAATATTAATATTGCTACCTTAATACCATAATCTGCTCTCTGGCTTCTCCTTCCCCTCCAGAATGCCCTTTGACCCCCGACACGCCACACAGCGAGGCCAGGACGTGCACCAGCAGCGGCCGCCTGGCCGCCCTCAAGAAGCAGAACGACATCGAGCTGAAGGTCAAGCAGGGGGCGGAGAACATGATCCAGATGTACTCCAACGGCTCCTCCAAGGTACCGCCTCCTACACCTGACCCCCCCCCCCCCCCCGACCCTAGCCTGACCCTAGCCTGACCCCTGCGGCTGCTTTTGACCCGTGGTGGGGTGGTCAGCGGGCTGGCAGGCTAAGCGGTCGGACCTCAGCTATAAGGATAATAAGAGTTGCTGCGTTTCCCTTTTGTGTTGGGCTGGTAATAATGGTGGCGGATAACGGCTAGTAACGTGGTGGCTGTAATCAGTTGGCACTCCGTTAGGAACAACTTTTGGAGGAATAAGGGAAAGACCCAGGGGCTTAGTCTGAGCCTGGAGGAATACGGAACCATGGGTTTAGTCTTAGCCTAGAGATATACAGAACCATGGGTTTAGTCTTAGCCTGGAGATATACAGAACCATGGGTTTAGTCTTAGCCTTGAGATATACAGAACTATGGGTTTAGTCTTAGCCTGGAGATATACAGAACCATGGGTTTAGTCTTAGCCTGGAGGTATACAGAACCGTGGGTTTAGTCTTAGCCTGGAGGAATATGGTAAAGACTGATAGGTTACACTTAGCCAGGAGCTAAGGGTAAGGAAGCAGCTATGGGGAAGGATAAGGAGCTGTGGGATCAGTCTCATCCTGGAGGAACACAGTAAGGAGCAATGGGGTCAGTCTTATCCTAGGAATACAGTCTGGAGCTGTGGGATCAGTCTGATCCAGGAGGAATACAGTATGGAGCTATGGGCTCAGTCTTATCCAGGAGGAATACAGTAAGGAGCTATGGGCTCAGCCTTTTGACACTGGGGCGACTAAACAGCTTGTGTCAGTGACCCTCCAGTCTGTGACCTCTGGTTGATTAGAGAGAGAGAGAAAGGGAGAAATAGAGAGTTGGGGAGAGCGTGTGTGGCATGGACGGAACCATCCTGTGGGAACTGGTCCAGTCCCGATGATGTCATAGAGGAAATGCCTGTCAGACCGAAGCCCTTCCTCCATGCGACGCCGGCAGGCTGGAAGGCCGGAGGATTCCTGGGTGGAGTCCGGTGGACTCTGCGGCGGTGTTTGTGTTGTTGGTGTGTGTCCCCAGCGCTATCGCTGACCTCCCGCAGGCACACACAGGCATGCACACAATGGAATTCCACTTTCATCTTCGATGAGTATGTTTTTCCATGCGCTCATAAATTTGTTCTCAACTCCAATTAAGGGCATGCATTGACGTGGGAGGATGTTTGGGTAACCTTCTGACAACACAAGACTGTGTGTCTGTGTGCGCGCGCGTGAGTGCGTCTTTCTGAGTAGGCACGAGGGTGAATGTGAGTCCCGGAGTTGTCGAACTCACAAACGGCGTGATGTGATGCGGGACGTGTAAACGGCTGGCGCTGCGACGTTAAATCCAGCCGTTACCGTACGTTCACTGTGCTCTGCAGCACCCGGTTGGCCTTCGCTGTGCCAAACTCAGACCCGGTCTTCATCACTTTTTTGGTTCAACCCTGTGATTACCGTATGCCCTTTGCCCTGGCTGGCTTCGATTCATCACGTCCGGAGCAGCTGTGGATGAGCTGGCAGGTGGCGACGGTACTCGTTCGAGTGGGGTTAGTTTGAGGAAAGTCCACTGTCCTTGTTGGACGGAGTCCATGGTGTGAGGTGGGAGGGTGGACCAGACTAGTGTCCCAGGGCGGATCAACTCAGGCTTCTTAGACTCACCGATGATGGCTGCATTTCTTTCTATTACTTATAAAGAGACACCTCTGTTACTCTTTGTTTCCTTGATTTTATTTTAGCAGTGATGAAAAACAGCTCTGGTGATTGAATATTATTGATTTAAGTTTATCTTAGGGGTGCGTGTGTTTGTACAAACGGCTAAACAAACATGTGCTCAGTGTTAGTGTTTCTTTTTTAAATGTGTCTCTGTTGCTAGGATCGCAAACTGTTAGCTACTGCCCAGCAAATGCTTCAGGACAGCAAGACGAAGATCGAGTTCATCCGAATGCAAATCCTCAAGGCCAGCCAGGCCAACGAGATGAGCTTCGATAACAACGATGTGATGGGTAAGCGTTCAACACCTTCATCACCTCAGCCCACCGGCGCCGAACACAGTATACACACTCACAACAGCTCTTTTAATTACGCAGAATCTAGGTCTAGGGTCTAGGCACAATTTGAGATAAAATAAGAACATGTCCCCCCCCCCCCCCCTCCCTCTCTATCCCCCCCACCCCCTCTCTCCCTCCTCTGTAGCCAAGCCCATCATTAGCCCTCTGGACCTGCGGGTGGAGGAGCTGTGCCACCACGCCAGGATAGAGTCGGCCGTCGCCGAGGGCGCCAAGAACGTCATGAAGCTTCTGGGCTCCGGGAAGGTCACAGAGAAGAGAGCTCACTCGGAGGCGAGTTAGACGGGGCCCTTTTCGTTGTTTGGGTCTTTACGTCTGTGCGCCAAACACCTTAACATTATCGCTTAAAGAGGGAGGTCGAATTAGTTCAAAACCCACCTCTGCAAATATTCAGAAATCAATGCGGAACCATTTATTCAGAACGTTTTTTTTTTCACGATTGCCCGATGAAGCACATTGAAACACAGTTTTTTGTTGGTAGCTTTTTTTTTTTGCAAGGGTGTGTCCATGACAGTTTAGTACTTCTCACCGACCTCCGACCCACATCCAGCACCCATCTTCACTCTCCAAATGTAGTAATGCCAGCACCGTTTCATCCCAGGCCACGGCCCGCTTCAACGAGTCCAGTCAGAAGCTGGACCTGCTGCGCTACTCCCTGGAGCAGAGGCTGAGCGAGCTGCCCAAGCACCACCCTCGCAGCAGCAGCATCGTGGAGGAGCTGTCCCTGATGGCCGCCCCCACCCTCAGCCCGCGCTCCAGCTTCATCAACACGCACAACCTGTACAGCACCGTGGCCAAGCCCGCCGCACTCACAGGTAAGGGAGGGGGGGTGGGGGGGTGATTCGGTCAGAAAGCTGTTAGGGCCTTCCTCATATGGATTTTTGTGTTTTGTCGAGTAATGCTTTTGATCGAATATGCAGTGCGACACTATTGTCATGTATTTGACATAAGATTTCTATGCAAATTTCTCTTATGAAATGGAGATGTTATAGGGGCTGCTGTTTCAGAATAAATATAGGGTATGTGAGTGGGCTTTTGTGGCCATATTTCCATGATATTTGGCTATGTTCAAAACGTTAATAACGGCAGTTTATGAATCGCATAGCCTCACGTACGTGTAAACGTCTCCTTATAAATACATTTAAGAAACAAATATGAAGGTATGAAGTTGGTATGATCAAACAACCCAAGAGTAAGTTTTGCTGTGCAACACTTATTGTAGTCGAGCCTCCTTACAAAGCCGGTAAGGTTATTTACAGCACGTTCCTCCTCGTCCTCCTCCAGGAACGCTAGATGTCAGGTTAATGGGCTGCCAGGACCTCCTGGAGAACGTTCCGGGCCGGTCCAAAGCCGCCTCAGTGCCGCTGCCCGGGTGGAGCCCCAGCGAGACCCGCTCGTCCTTCATGAGCCGGGGGAACCGGAACCGCAGCTCCAGCGCACGGAACATCTCCAAGAACGAGGACCTGTCCAGTGAGTGTTGAAACCCCGCCCACCTCCCCCGCCCCCCGTTGGTTTAACATTTGCGTAGTTCACCACGGATGTTTGTTAGTCCGCAATAAATCCTTATAGACTCGTGACCAAAGCCGATATGGTTTGAAGAGACGTAGAGAAGTATTTTCCGGTGATCAAATATGTTTTCGTGCTAACATCTCGTATTGATTTAAGTATATGGAATATCAGTATTTTAATATTAGATTGTCATTTCATGTGTTCCACATATCTTTTTTTTACATGTTATGTAGTATTGACAGAACATTAAGTATGCAAAGGCATTGCCACAAGCCTATTGTGCATTGACTGGCTGAGTCCGTGTTGTAAGTTAGAATTGTTATCCCCAGATGAGATCAGTGCTGTGCTGAAGCTAGACAACACCGTGGTGGGACAGACCAGCTGGAGAGCCCTCTGCAACCAGGCCTGGGACCAGAAGTTTACACTGGAGCTGGACCGGGTACAACAAAGCATGCACGCGTACACACTCACACACACACACACACACACACACACACACACACACACACACACACACTCTCTCTCTCTCTCCTAACTCACGCACACACACAGACACGCACGCACACACACACACATACACGGACACCTCGTGAAAGAAGAGCTAGATCCTAACAGAGACAGCTGTCGCTGACCTAGATTCTGAAGCAAACCAATGAGCTTCACTTGTTGTTTTGCTTCTGTGTTCAACCTGGTGTATATCTTCAATTTGTTTACTTTCTGTGTCAATTTCTATGTGCTTGACCCTTGTGTGGGTGCGTGTGCGCGTGTGCGCGCGTGTGTGTGCGCGTGTGTATGTGTGTGTGTGTGTGTGTGTGCACCCTCTAGTCTCGTGAGCTGGAGATCTCGGTGTACTGGAGGGACTGGCGTTCGCTCTGCGCCGTCAAGTTCCTGCGGCTGGAAGACTTCCTGGACAACCAGCGTCACGGCATGTGTCTCTACCTGGAGCCCCAGGGCACCCTGTTCGCCGAGGTAGACTCAAATGATACGCGCGCACACACACACACACACACACACACACACTGACATACACACACACTGACATACACACATCAAGCTCAAGGAGAGCCCTCCATACAAGCCCAGTTTTTCATAAACATTGTAATAATTGATGAGACTATTGAAAGCTTATTTATAGGCGAAGTGTCTTGACAAGACTGCCTGTTTGCAGTGCAGTCAACTACACGCACATAAACTGGAAAAACATGGAAAACTGAAAACTGTGTTCCAACATGTGAACTTGGTGGTGATTCCCAGTTCCTTAAAGCCCTTGCCATTCTTGTTCAGGTGACATTTTTCAACCCGGTCATCGAGCGGCGGCCCAAACTCCAGCGACAGAAGAAGATCTTTTCAAAGCAGCAAGGTGAGACTGCCCATCAATTCAATTGTCCACAGGTTACGTCCTCAGCTTCCCATGACATGGCAACCCGTTTCCATAAGTTCACTCCCTTAGGGGTTTCAGTTTGACTCCTCTTTGTCCTGGCCCCCTTTCCTGCTTTTCAGTCACTTCTGCCCTTTCCACTCCCTCGGACTTCAATTTCTCTCGATCGTCTTCTTACCTCTCCCTCTCTTCTCCTCACGTTCGCTCTTCTCTACCTCTCTCTCTCTCTCCTTTTCCCCACTCCTCATACCCTTAATTTTCCTCCTCCTTTCTCCTTTCCCCCCTACCTCATCTCCCTCTCCCCGACCCCTCTTCCTCTTCCTCTATCCAAATCATATCGCCCTCTTCTTCTTTCTCCTCCAGGCAAGACCTTCCTGCGGGCCCCTCAGATGAACATCAACATCGCCACCTGGGGTCGCCTGGTGAGGAGAGCGGTGCCCACGGTCAGCACCAACTCCTTCAGCCCTCACGCAGCAGAGACCGGGCCTAGCAGCCTGCCCGGCTCCCCTACGCCCTGCAGGTAGGGAGCGGGCGCATCACCCAGCGCACCCCAACACGGGCCTCCCGTCCACAGCAGTTACACAGACACATCCTCATAGATGCCGGTCCTGAGGAACAGAACCCCCCTCCCCAGAACCGGTTAAGATCCTGAACACCAGCCGGGGACACAGTCGTTTTTTAACAAACGGCTCTTTGTAACTTTCTACTTCCTGCGCAGTGACCCTTTAGTGACCAAGCTGGACTTTGACCGAGAGCCCACGCCAGGGCCCAAACACTACCCCGTCGCCGACGACAACCGAGAGCCGCTGGCCCAGGACAAGCTGCCGGACAAAGAGGAGGAACAGGTACGACGGGATGACAGTGCTTCCCTTTGTGGCAACGTCCTGTTTGTAATCATAGGATGCCTTTTGTCCTGAAAGGAGGACTGTGCACCTGTCTGGTTCCACTAGTCTCACAAGCGAAGGTTTCCAACACCTCCTCGTTTCAGAGAGTAGCATTCTCTTCTGAAAACATCCTGTGTTTCCTCACTCATGTCAGTTCGTAAATGAGATACTCGTACAACTTTCCCATGGTTTTTGCGACAAAACGGGAAGTGTTGCGACCGTTCCTGTGATACAATGACAGAGGAAATACAGATTTTCATCTTGTCGTGTGTAGATTGTACAGACTGTGCAAACCACGTTGAGTTCCAACACATTAAATGCCACTGGTCTACGTTCTCTTCCTGATTATGAGTCGGCACGTTTACTGTTCTGCCAGGCATGTTCTTTTCCCCTCCAATATGCCTCGGCCTCCTTTTCGACTTCTATGAGCTGGAAGAACCGCTCAGGTCAGCTCAGTACACGGTTCAGCCCAGTGCAGTTCAACCCGGTGTATCTGTAGCCCCGCGATGGACATGGCTGACATGGCGCCGTGATGCATGTGGTCTGTGCCTCCTTCAGGATGCCCTGGCTTCCTTCGACTTCCTGAACAAGAGGAACAGCCTGGCCGTGACAAGTGAGCTGGACAACGTGGCGGCGGAGCACGAGTTCCAGCGGCCGGATCTGGAGATCACCACCATACGGAAAGACGGCGACATCAGGTGGGTCAGAGGTCAACGACCGTTTTTTCCTGTCGCTGCGGCAACAAGGGTGGAACGCGTTTAGCACGAGAGAAGTTTGATAAGTAGAAGGCCAAGACGTGGTTCTCGTTGCTGGTTTTGAACCATTTTGACGTCTCATCTTTTGTGTTGATGATCATCTTTACGTAATACACAAACTCAGGGAAGAAGAACAGTTCCAGTTCAGTCTCCAAGACTTCAAGTGCGTGGCGGTCCTCGGACGGGGTCACTTTGGAAAGGTAATCTTTCGAAACCCGTTTCCTGTTCCTGCTTTTCCGTGCCGTCGACCGTCTGTAAACCGAGCTGGCCTCACCGGTCTCCCCTCCGCTCCGCAGGTGTTATTAGCCGAGTATAAAAGCACGGGGGAGATGTTTGCCATCAAAGCACTGAAGAAAGGAGACATCGTCGCCCGGGACGAGGTCGACAGGTAGGACTCTCAGCTCCGCTCTTACACTAATGACTCGTCAAGCTCGGTCTGACTCACTGACTCACCGACTGACTGGGCCAGTGGCCCCAACCTCTTTTGTTGTTTTATTTGTGTAACCTGACGACTTGTCATTTGAAATGACTCCACTTGAATGAAAGGATTATGTTAGTGGTATCACCCTGAGTACTCTGTATAGGTGCAGTATAATACCAGATGGCTAGCCTCTAAAGGTTGCGTTGAGTGTAAATGTGACCTGAACAGGCCTAACAATAAAACATCCCTCTGAACTATTCACGGTCTCGTTTAATTTGCTAATGGATGAACAGGAGACTTTTTGTATGACTTGACTTCGTGCCGTTTGAAAGTGAGAGAATGTCACTATAATGTCTGTCTGTTTAAAGAGGCTGACGCTTGTTGTCCGATCACCGCATAGAAATGTCGTCCTCGGTTTCAGTACATGCACTCAGTGATCACATGTGACACAGGTTAATAAATACACCAACTCGTATTGCTGTGCTTGGAGGCGATGGCGTCTCATTTATTCACCCTCCCGCCTCTCTCTCTCTCTCTCTCTCCGCAGTCTGATGTGCGAGAAGCGGATCTTCGAGACGGTCAACAGCGTCCGTCACCCGTTCCTGGTCAACCTGTTTGCCTGCTTCCAGACGCAGGAGCACGTGTGCTTCGTCATGGAGTACGCGGCCGGTGGCGACCTGATGATGCACATCCACGCCGACGTCTTCTCAGAGCCCCGAGCCACGTGAGTGGTGCTGGGGTCTGTAGTTTGTTTTAGCTCACGCCTGGATGGGGTTTTCGGAGCCAACGGCCAATGTTTTAGTGTGTTTGGACGGAGCGTATTGACCGGATTAATCATGTTATAATTTCTGTCTTTAAAAAAAATTCTTACATGAACTATGTCGACTATGATTGACAGTCTGAATGTGTTTACAGTCCGCTCTAGCCTGCACACTTAGTTTGCCACACCGGCATGTTGTTCAGGTATCAAAACGTATTCATGGCGGTGTGCTTGAGTTGTTTATCCGTTAGACAAGGAAGTGTTCTACACACCACATGAAAAGGCTGCGTCAAGTTTCTCTTGTAACAATTAGCATTCTATTAAATCGGCGAATATGAACAAAATCCGTCGGAAATCTCTGAGAGCCATAGTGAGATTAGACTCTTTGTCGCGCCATAGGCTAAGCAAAGCCGGAATAAACGGCATGATGAGACTTGAACTCGATATTCTAGTTGTAAGCACACTTACCTGGTGGGAGCCAAACTTTTGCTCGCATAGAATTCTGGCAGAACTGGCTTTCAAATCCTTCAGATGTCGTGTCTGTTCGCAGCAGTCTCCAGTTACCAGGTTCCACTGGGATGATACAATAATGAGTCCTGCCTCTGGTTATAAACCAAAGTTTGCTCTGCTATCATTGGTCGTTTCTCTCCCCTCTTGCAGATTCTATGCAGCGTGTGTTGTGTTGGGGTTACAGTTCTTGCACGACCACAAGATTGTGTACAGGTACGTGATGCTTCTGTGTGCGGTATGGGTTCTGGGTTGTCATTTGGCTTATTAACCTTTTTTATCATTTAAGTGTCCCTCCTTGTGCCATGCCAAGTTTTATTTGATTTGAATTTTGTCAAATTATAGAATGTCTCTCCTTGTTCGGATGCGAACGTATCCGTCCATCCCCACTTGACAAACGCACACATTCATTAAGACTTCCACCCTGACTATGTATTTTTGCAGAGATCTAAAGCTGGACAATCTGCTGCTGGATACAGAGGGCTACGTTAAAATCGCCGACTTCGGACTCTGTAAAGAGGGTAAGAAAACAGCCGCTCAAAGTATGACGTTTCAATCAGCCAGCCTGTTTGCTACGCGGCTAGCTATGACGCCGGGCTGGAAAACACTCCAGTGGACGGTTGGTCTGCTAAGCCGTGTTTAGTGTTGTTCTGAAACGTCTGTTTGGTTACGTCAGGAATGGGCTTCAGGGACCGCACCAGCACGTTCTGTGGCACGCCGGAGTTCCTGGCGCCCGAGGTGCTGACAGAGACGTCGTACACGCGCGCCGTCGACTGGTGGGGACTGGGCGTGCTCATCTTTGAGATGCTGGTCGGAGAGGTAGGCTGCTTCTCTCCTTCTCCTCTCGAACCTACCGGAACTTCCCACAGCACTCTCGTGCAGCGTAGTCGTCCCAGGAGAATAGCGGGACAGATAAACGAAACGCAACAATTCAGACGTTTCCAGAATGTGTAAAGAGACCAAAAACACCCAGGTGGAGGCTTGTCAGCCCAGCGTTGCTTCTTTTAGTAGAATCACGACTTATTCGACCAGAACAGGATATGGATCATTCAAATCACTCTTTACCCCCAGTCTCCTTTCCCTGGTGACGATGAGGAGGAAGTGTTTGACAGCATCGTTAACGACGAAGTGCGCTACCCAAGGTTCCTCTCAACGGAGGCCATCTCCATCATGAGACGAGTGAGTGTTATGCTTTCAGCGTCTTTGAGTGTTTTGAAAAGCGCTTTATAAATATAATGTATGATTATTATGCTCCTGAATTGATAACATCCTCACATCTAATGCTAGCATTCCCGCCATTTACATACAATCAGTGAACTGGAAAAGTGATGGTTGCTGTGTTTTGTGCACTTGATTTGCTGATTGGAATTCTGGCCAGGGTCTTTTATCCTGATCAGCGTTTTGGTTCTGATCACAACTGTTCAAATGGTCTGTAGCTTCTGAGGAGGAGTCCAGAGAGACGACTGGGAGCTGGAGAGAGGGACGCGGAGGAGGTCAAAAAACATCTCTTCTTCAGAGTAAGTCGAATCAAGCAGTGAAATTACAACAAATTAGCCTCTAAGTAATGGTGTGCAAGTGGGGTCGGCATGAAATAGCATTTACCGAACATGCCAATACTAAAAAGTGTCCAACCATTAGCTATACCGCTCGTCCTATGCAGGGTGGCGTGGGGGGTTGAGGGGAAGGGGGGTGGATGGAGCTTGTCCCAGGTGGCACATTTGCGGAATGATATAGTACAAGTTGCTACCTTGGAGTGTAAGAGTCGACTCATTTAGATAAAGACCAAGTGTACTTATTTCCTTTTTCAACTCAGAACCTCGATTGGAATGGACTCCTGGCCAAGAAGGTGAAGCCCCCTTTCATTCCGACCATCCAGGACGCCAACGACGTCAGCAACTTCGACGATGAGTTCACCTCCGAAGCTCCGATCCTGACTCCGCCCCGGGAAGCACGGGCGCTGAGCCCCGGAGAGCAGGACCAATTCTGTGACTTTGATTACATCGCGGACTGGTGTTAGCCCCCGCCCACTCCTCAATCTCCCCCCTTCTGACAACGCCCCTGGAAGCTCACACACTCACAGGCACACACACACTGTGAACCCAACTGACCACACCCCTGATCACACACACACACAGACACACACACACACACACACACACAGACTCACTGTGAACCCAACTGACAAGACGCTGACTGTTACTCGCTTTAAAAAAACAAAACTGAACGCCCTTCTCTGTGGATTATGGAGAGGGAGCACCGAAACGACGCTCGTCAAGCCTTCGGCCGCACTGTGCCAATCAAAGACCTTCTCACGCCTGTTACCCAATCAACCGACCCTGCGTTGTTGTTTTGAAACGAAATGAAGAACTTTTTTTTTTTAGCTGAAATATAATACAAAATGGAGACATGTTTGGGCTTGGAGAAACTGAGGGATGAGCGAGAAGACGGGAGTCCTCCTTCGTTTGTCGTCGCACCCATTGTCTGACCACTGAGAATGTTTTCATATGAACTCGGCAACAAAACAATCATGTTATTATTCAATGCCACTGTCGTGGTGGTGTTTTGACCTGTACATAGTATATTCATCTGTATTTTATGAGTCTTCCTTTTTTTGAAAAGCTCTCTGCCATAGCTAAAGGACTTTTTTTTATCTCACTGTACGGTGACACGTATGAATTGAATATGCTGTTCAAAGACTTTTGGAGTGCTTAAAGCATTATCACTGAACTGGCTCTAAGGTGAAAATACAACAATAATCTTGACTACTACTGTTTCTTGACTTGAAATTCAAGTAAGAAAGATTTTTTCACACCGTTGCCAACACTACAGTTCTTTCTTTTTGTGATATCTGTGACTACCCTCAGCCATTTTGAAGATGCCTTGTCTGTGCTTCATGCTCAGACCTTTGACAGTTTTCAGATTTTTATCCTCACTATGAACAAGAGTATTGCAGTTAATCTGATTAATGTCTTTTTTACATTTAACTAAAACGTACAGTTTTGGCTCCAAAAACGGACATATCAATGTATCAATATTGTTTTAATGGCAACATACCGACTCCTTCCAGTGTTAAGAGAATACATTAAGTATTATAACACTATATCTTATTCAATTATTGTCCTATTCTTTGGTAAGAGCTTTAGGTCAGGGCTTATTGTCTTCATTTACTGATGAAAAATGCTTTCACTTCAGTCCCTCAAAAAACAAAGTATTGTAGGATGTAGGCAAATGAAAATGACAACTTTTTATGTCTCAAACCTGTTTTTATGGTAGACCCCCTTGTGGCCACTCAGAGAAATTGAAATACTTTACGACTTCTCTATCAAAGACAGAGCAGAGCAACATTGCTGCAGCTACAGCGATACCTCATCGCTGAACTATAATAAATTAACATTGTGCTCATCCGGGTAGTATCAATTACCTAAAGGTTTTTCAACGGGTTCCAATTTCATTTCAGTTCAATGTATGTACTGTTGGTTGGTTTTTATATGTATGAACGTGCTTACAGTTAAAAGAAAACAAAACTTTGGAAAAGTTATTTTTATTTCCCTAACAACTCAAACTGGAGGATAATGTTTTCTTTTTCCATTCGGCCCAGCCTAATTTAGCCATAAAATATATCTTACCAAAACCCGTTAATCCAACCTTCCCATGGGTGAGAATGACCGATACATTGGGGTTTTGATAAGGTACAGTAGCATTATCTCTATTCCATTAGTCTGCAACAAGGAGAATATGATTGCAGGGAACTTGATGATTTTGAGACGTCACAAATCAATTTCAGGGTTAAAATACTTCATATTATTTTGAATACTTTGTTCATTGACTTTGGTTGGTTGGCTGAAGTTCAGTCCATCTTGTGGCTTCACATGCAGATTTAAGTAAATTCTCAAGTAATTGGAAGTAATTTATTGATGGTTCGGAGTCATGTGACATAATTGAAATCATCATTGGAGAAGGAAAACGATTGATAAAGTATGTATATTTTCACACAACTCAGACAAAAGCACTAATGTTATGAATGTTTTCAATCATTTATCAATGTTCAAAATAATTATGAAAATGCATTGTACACCTGTGTTCCCCGTGCTTAAATATCTCCTTTTGCATGTTGTTACAAAAACAGATCTCTTGATGGTAAACCATTTGGAAGTTGAAAACGTGTTGATCCTGGTTTAAAAAACATGTTTGTTCCCTCATGAATGCACAAATTAAACATTTTTAATAGTGATTGTTTTCTAATTATTTGTATATGTTTTCCTGGTCAGAGCTTAAGCTATTTGCTCACAACACCTGACAAAAAGCTTGAAAATAAGACCCTGGGTTTTTATATTTTTGTCTACTGTGAATACGTTTAGTCTGAGAACCATACTGTACTTCAATCTTTGTTTTCGACAGAATTATGATATTTCAGTATTGTGGTAAACTGCCTATGCAGTGACATGTGAACATACGTCTGAACACTTTTAAAATGGAGTAGGAATGAGTTATGCATTCAATTGTGATTTATTTTTACTATGATCAAAATCTGTGTAAATTAAGTAATTAAATGTATTTGTTTCTGGAAGACAAGGTCGGCTTTCACGAGCATTATGGAGTAATGACTTATCACAGGGATGGTGTAGGAGACGGTTAAAACATATCTGCACCATTCCATTAATTTAATTGAATTAATTAAAAAAACGTTTGCATACATTTATTTTCCCCAAAATCCGGTTTGAATATTGGTAACTTGCTCAGAATGCTTTACAAAGATCTATATTCTCAGATCACTACACTGGGTCCATGTGTTATGTGTCCATGAGATAATACATTTTCAAAGATTGTTGCTCAACTATTACTACCTTCGGGTCACCTGGAACACACATCTTAACTGATTTTTGAGTTCAAACTGAAAATAGTGAAGCAGCGTTTACCTATAATGCAAGAAATAGCTGGTCCCAACATTTAAATCCAAATATTTTATTGTTTTGCTGAGCTTGAATCATCCAGTCTTCAAATAACTTGTAATTATCAAAAACTTTATAATGAAGATACATTTTGCCAACTTTCAGTAAACAAAGTTTAATGTTATTTTAGTCGTGAGGTGATGTGCTTTACACAAATAAGCAGTTTTAAACTTAATTTATATTGAATAACAATGCAAATAAAATAGAAACCGCTAATTTCCTACAAAACGAAGTATACAGTATGAAACCAGCCTAAAATTGCAACCACCAATTACATTTTATTCACTTGGACATATATACAGTATATATACACTCAAATGAAATGCTGTAGATGCAATCTGTTTGTTAAAGCATTGGAATGTGTGTCCTGTACTTGAATTCCTGAAAAAGTGCCTTGAACAAAGGCAAGGAGTCTTGGTTATTAAGAAAAAAATATATGTAACACCGTTCCTCACCCAAAAAAAAAGCAATTTAGAGAACAGCAGAAAGTATTGCTTGTCAAGTGTGTGCGTTTTTCACAGCTGGGGCAGTTTGTCAACGGGCGTGTCGAATTTGAAGTCCGGGGGAAAGAGGTCTGCGGCACGAGGGTAAATCAGGCGGTATGACTGCCTTATTGTGACGTCAGCCACGCCAGCAATGTCCCCGATCTCTGTGGGAAACAATGAGAAACCAAACAAGTCTTTAGAAAATCTGTGGCAAATCCTCATGTGACCAAATCATCGTGTCCAACGGCTACCGTGATTGTGTATTGCATGAGGTTCTGGGTCAACTGAGTCCCGGTCAAACAAAACCACGAAATAAGAAGCAGCTAGCAAACGTCAATGCGCATCTTCAACTGGATCGAGCTTCAGTCCGACCCTTTCCCCTGGGAGGCAGCCTCCCATAGCTCTACCTTTCTGGGTCTTCTTCTCAGCCGAGGCCTGGGAGGCCATGTAGATGGCGGCTGCGGCCACGGAGATGGGGCTGCGGCCCGGCACCAGGTCCAGTTCCACGGCTTTCCTGGCGATGAAGGTGGCGGCCATTTGGACCTGCTTGGGCAGGCCCAGGTTGGAGCAGAACCGAGACATGAAGTCCCCCGTGGTGATGAGGTCCACGCTGGTCTCCAGGGCCTTCAGGATCAGTTTGAAGCACCGACCGATCTCTTTCTTCGAGATGCGGGACACGGCGCAGATCTCTGAGGTACATGGGAGAAGAAGAGGAGGAGGTGGAGGAAAGCAAATTGTAAAAACATCGTTATATGTAGATAATGACTGTCTTTAAAAAAGATTCCTAATTACAAAGCAATGTCAAGCATTTAAATATTATCAGTGCCCATATTTGAAAGCTATATTTATATAGCAAACCATGAATATTAACACAACAGCGCAAACATTGCCTCTTGGGATGTTAAACATTGGGTTATTGGTTCTGACCTTTGAACGTCCTGGGGACCCCTTCCTGTCTGCAGGCGATGTAAAGGCAGGCTGAGGCGATGGCGTCGTTACTCCGCCCCTTCAGGCTTTTCTGTTCGTACACTTGCTTGAATAAGTTATTTGTTCTGTCCTGTTGAGTTTAAACAAAAACGAATTTGAACACCAAACAACATTAATGTAGTTTAGTGATGTTTTTAATTGTTCTTCTCTAATTATTTTTTTTTATAGGAGATTAAATTTTCAAAAACTTCAGGTTAATGCAAAATGAATTCATTAGGTGGACTGACTAGAGTGCTCTCGTTCCCTCAGTTGGCTGCAAGCATTGAAAATATGCTTTTTCTTTCTGTTATTTACAAATTTCAATGGCATTGGTGGACACGTTATCAACCGTCTGTAATCAAAATGAATAATATTTTTAAATTAACTTAACTGCAGCTGTATTTAAATATGCACATCCTTTTGAATAATCGCATAACCGTGCCCATCCCAAATACCGACAGGCATAAGCAAGTAGTAACCAGATCTCAGGACCAGTAAATGTGGCACTTACTATGATATTTCTAGGTAGGTTGATGCGATCGGCCATGGTGGTGATCTCTTTGAAAGCATTGAGCATTGCCCTATCTGAACTGCTCATTGTCCTGCGATTCTGGTATTTAGAGTTTCCAAATTCGTCGAAGCTAGCGGCACCTGTTCCCTGTAACGAACAATGGCACAAAATACCAAGTGAATCTCGAAAATATAAAACAAATATTATTACTCTAAGCCAACAAATCTTGAAAGAATAAGTCTCTCTCTCTCTCTCGCTCTCCTTACCTTGCTAATAACGGTTGTGAGGTCACCACCATTGAGAAGTGTGTTTTGGGCGTCGCCCACTCTGGAGGGGTCTTTTGAGGCTTTCTCATTGGTAAAGGTCCTCCACTCCGAACCCACGTCAATGACACGGTCCCCTAGGGAGACAATCACAACCCGGGATTAGGTACTTCCGATAATGGCACATGCTTAGTTACTGTACATAAAACTGAATCGAAATATTACATGGTCAATTTCAAACGGAACACCAGTTTCCACAACTAAAGTCTACTGTTCATTTTGTAGACCGAAAAAACGGACCCGAGCAGACAAGAGAAGCTTAAATGTCATCACCTTGTCTTAACCTCGACAATCAATGTCATACACTGTAACCATGTTATTCTGCTCTTACTGTCACATGATTGATCACCGAACACAGTGATGTAAAGAAAACAAAGGAGAATCCAAGGGGAGCAGCAGGACGTTCATACCTTAATTGGTTTGGAAACATAAACCGACAAAAAATGGGATGGATGGATAGATAGATGTTTACGGTCAGTAATCCATACAAATTATGTCTTCTCTTGGTTTTCCTTGCATGTAAATACATTTCACCCTGTCACAACAGAAAAGAACCACAAGATGTCCCC
>JAVQJS010117595.1:0-14377 GCA_036024795.1 Galaxias rostratus | reverse complement strand
GACACACACACACACACACACACACACATACACACACACACACACACACACACACACACACACACACACACACACACACACACACACACACACACACACACACACACACACACACATGTATATATATGAAGGCACAAAGCAAAGAGAATTTTCTGAAAGATAACCTTAGCAGAAAGATCAACTGAGAACAATAAAACACAAGAATTAAAGACACAGAAGACGATGTGCCAACCTCATGCTGTCTAGCTGTTTAATTTCAGTCTATCTCACCGGCTTGCCAGCTTTGGCTCCCTTGGCAGCTGCAGTCTGATGTGACCTCATGAACTCCACAGGCCAGAGTCTGCTCTCAGCAATCCTCCGCGTCAGACTGCAGGAGACAGGAGACAGACAAGGGGCGTCAACAGCGTTATAGACTATAGATTACAAATGTGTCAAACCTCAGGTACGTGTGAGAGTGTCTGACTTTCATAAGCGTTCGGGTGCACTGTGAATTAGGTGAGACAATGTGTGTCAAATTCACCAAGCTGCACCGCTTGCATCCAGGAAGCAACGACGCTCAGTGTCCCAGCTCACTCTCTTCTTGATGGTCTCCGCTTCCAGACGGAAATCCCTCTCCTGGAAAAACATTGTTAAGGAGAAATTGCTGTATATATACATTATGAATTGCTGTATATACAAGTATATATACATGCCCAAGACAGAATGTTTTGATGACAGCTGTAGAATAGTCCGTTCAACAGTTTGTTTTGTTTCAAACGAGCCCAGTACCTCCATGCCAGTGAGCTCTCCATCTTCTAGCTCAATGGGCTCGGCCTCAATGGAGGATCCATAGATGAACTGAGCTCCAGGGGCCAGCATGGGCCCAAGCGGCCATCTCTTCAACTTACTCATGGGCTCTTTCTCCCCACCCAGCTTCAGTAGCCCATTACTAAACAATAGTATTTGTTCTTTCTGTGGTAAAGAATAACATTTTGAAAATGAGACCAACCCCTTATTGCAGCTTTAAATCCATCATCCAAGTCTACTAGTTTGGGTGACATGCTTCCCCTGTCGCTTTACCTCTGCTATAAGGGGAACTTGAAGGGCAGCCACATAGGTAGATGCCGGTACGGACCCAGAGGGCGGGTTCCAAACGTCCGGAACACAAAACGCTGTCTCCAACGTGACCTTCAGCAGGTTGGAGTCAGACAGCTGGGTGTCTGAGAGCAAGGGCTCCGGAACTTGAACAGTCACATCCAGAGACGGCTGCATGGAGGGAGAATGGAGGGTGAAAGGCATCCCCGATCAAGTTGCTTAACAGGATTAAAATAACCTTATCCAGTGTTTCTTGAAAAGTTTTATAAATCAATATATGATTATATATATCAACATGATATATTTGGGAAGACCGGCATACTTTATTGCTACCCTCCTGAGCGGCAGCTTCGACAGATGAGCCAGGGGTTGGATTTAGCAGTACCGTTTTGGTGAAGTTACACTGACCTATAAAGTGGACAAACAAGCCAATGAAACCACAGGATATTGGTGCTGTGTACACTCTGGAAAAGACTATGGTTCACTGCACCTTGCAACAGAGGAATCAGATCGACAACAGCTTGGCCTAGAACAATGGTCTTGTCCTCCTTTTGTTTCTTCTCCTTGGGAAGAATGTCGACCACAGTCACTAAAACAGCAACAGAGCAGAGAGAAGAATTTGATAATAATTTGTGGGTAATTGAAAGTAATCGTGTACTGCATCGTTGTGGGTTTCAGGGGGGAGAATATCTGAGGACAACAATGACATTGTTGTTAGAAAAACTGGTGTCTTTTTGTAGGTTCAGTAAGTATTTTTCTCACATATGACAGGTCTGTGCGCCACATCGTCCAATGTGTTCGTTGCTTCGGAACACTCAATGCTGAAGGTGAAGTTGTATCCCACTGCCTGGTCCGAAGAAGCTTCTAATTTTTGAGAGTCGCCAAGAGCAACCCCATTGAATTCAGCCCGGACAAAGTTCAGAAGAGAGTCTGACTTGTTGCCTCTCTGAAATGGACAAGAGTAAGATAAACATGACTGAGGAGAGTGGATGACTAGCATCAACTAACTCATCGTATAAACTACTGAAGTGTGTGTTTTAGACAGATAGTTTGCAACAATAATAATAAAGGAATCTATTTTTCGTAACTCAAGCCAAGTACTAGAGAACATCCCGCGGCACTTGCTAGTTTAAGTAAACTAACTTACCAGGTTATTTCCTTGCAGAACTGTGATTGTTATTGGTACAACTCTGTCTCCAACTCCAGGAATACAATCCATAATGAATAAAATGTTTTAAAAATATAGTAAAAAAGCAAAAGACTGGATAGTAAACTGTTATTTAGACAACTCAAAATTTCTATTTCTCTGGAACCGAGCGTCCCCGTTTCCCTAGTAACTAGGTTTAGTTATCGCGAGATTACGGTCGCCTAAAAACTAATGAATGTGTCCATGTTTGTTAAAATTTCCTAGTGCGTGGACTTTAGCTAAGTTGCTTAAACATACAAAACGTAGATAACATTAGCGGGGCTGGTATCGATTCAGATATTTTACAGCGGAATTTATTGAACAAATATCCTTTTTTTTGGTTGCTAATGTGTTAGCTCTTGAGTAGAAACATCCGGATATGCAACATCAGTTTTTTTTTACAACTGACACGATTTCTTATGCTGCAGTTTGTGATTCAAATGGAAATGGTCTTCATTCGTCTTATATGTTTTGCTGTTGGCCTGCAGTAATGAACTATTACTGACTAGTACAGTATTACTGCCAGCATGTCTGTTCTCTCTATGGTGGAGGAAGCAATTCGATTAGGCAAAGCTGAAGAGACGAAAATCAATGAGAATATTCAGCTATACAGGGGAATACTGCAGTCCTTGTAAGTAGCTTAATTCGAGTGCCCTGTAGAATTATGCCCATTTATGCGAACAATAGCCCGTCCAACTCTGTAATGTGTGTGTGTGTGTGTGTGTGTGTGTGTGTGTGTGTGTGTGTGTGTGTGTGTGTGTGTGTGTGTGTGTGTGAGAGAGAGAGAGAAAGAGAGACTGAATACGTTTTTTTTTCATTTGCGTTTATAGGAGGAGACCACATGACAAGGAATCAGCGAAATCAGAAGTGACAGAATGTGTTGACAAGGGTATGCCTTTTGACCCTTTTCAAAATTCATGTTTTGAGGCATGTTTATAGGTTTTGCATTTGTTTATAGGAAATTTATTCCTTATGCTTTCACATTATAGTTTTAAGAGTACCTATTTTCCCAGATACAGACCCAGTCATCCCACCTGAGGAGAAACAGGACATGGCATTTCTAGAGGAAGCTCTGGAAAAAGCTGTTAGGATCCGCAGTGGTTCAACAGTGTCCACCAAAGGACCTCACTGCTCTTCTGAATTGTCTCTAACAAGTAATGTACCAGCAGATCCAGTTAAGAAACCCTTGGGTAATGTTCAGGCTGCTGGAACCACAATGCAGCAGAACACAAACACCAGAGCCACCTCCAAATCCACAGGTAGGTGCAGTAAAGAACCCAGGAAACCTTCTGGATCAAGCGGTAGGACAAGTCACCATTGGGGTAAACCAAAAGTCGGCACACAAAGAGGTTCGGTCCAGAAACGGACCATAACCGCCAAGAGGCCCCCTAGCCAGTCTTCCGGGGAAACCAGGCAGGCTTCCACCGTCTGTGAACCTGGTGATCATTGTCAGAGTCACAACTCCAAAGAGCCTAAAGCTGAAATCCAAGACAGGGCGGGGGCGGGTGACTCGGGACAAGCTGCATCTACTTGTCGGCCTCCTCGAAAAGACCCAGTGCCTAACTCACTCAGTGGAGCCCCACAGAAGGGGTATGTCAATGATGCACAATGCAAAAATAAACATAGAGTAGGTAAACTAAAATGACTACAGACTCACAAACAATCTCTTCTTTTACTTAATTTATTTCCTCATCTTCTGTCTTTGGGACTTGCCTAGTTTTGAGAACAAACAATTGAAGGCTACGATTTTACTTTAGCCTTGCAGTAGCACAAAGCCTCCATAACATCAAAGTCTATTGATTTTTTTTCCTCTATCTGGTAAAAATGTTTTGTACTTACTAAGTCAGTGTAAGTGTAATTTGCTAGCGTATGTTTTAGTTTTTTGGCAGCATGCATATGGACTTACCACTGTTGTTATTTTTTTTGCCCTTTTGTCTTGCTGTAATAATATATTGGGCGCCATTTAAATTGTAGTTTGATTTTTTACAGGATACCACATGAGCAGGTATCAAAATGGACGAGTCTAAGGAGTAAGCAGAATAGGTAAACCAGCCCTCATTATCCTCCATATATACTAGAGCCGAGATGAGCTGTCTCACACCTAACACTCACCTTATAGAAACTTGTCCCTTTAAGATTGTCTTCGCATCATTTCATCAGGCTTTGGGACAAAGTAATGGCTGCACAATGCCAGCCGGTGCCTGAGAGGAATCGCTTCATTGAAAGAATGAGTTCCACGGTATTCCTCCTCTTCTTTAGATAACAATGACTCACAAGTTGGTTTGTTTCTTAATCGCAAATGTTTATGTAATTGTACATGTAAGTATTGAACATTTGAATCATAAAGTAAGCCATGTTGTTCACATTTTAAATGGACATTTAGTTAAAGCCATTTTTTCTATTTGCTTTTTATTCCATTAGGAGAAAGATTAAGTGTAGGCGGTCTTGGCAAACTCATAATCATTCCGTTCTATTTGGTAGTACCCAAGATTGTGCGATTCACTGTCTGATCCCCTGAGTCCCCCTCCAGACCCCTGGAATGAGAGGGGACTTTTATTCCCAAGTTTCCTTGACCCTGTCTGTGACTCAGTTCCCCAGCGACTGGCCCAGTGGGAGTCCGACCCACACCAAGACCCAAGTGGATCGGCTGACACGCGAGTGCCGAGACCTGACCCAGTGCTACCAGACCGAACGGCTGCTGGCTAGCCAGGCGTCTGCCATGGGCATGGAGCCAGGTACCACCCCTAGGGCATAGGCATAAAGGGGTTGAAAAGCCAGAGGTTAACAGAAGTTTGTGAGACGGCACAGCAGGAAGATTGGGAGAGGGAATACACCCACTCGGATGCGTTTATTGGGATAAATTATGCCCGTGTTTTTCATCGTGTCTTGACGTGGTGTTGCTTATTCCTGGCGACTAATTAGGCGCTGAACTCATTCATTTCAGTTGAGTAAGTAAGTCGCCGTCGGTTTGATTGGGGTGGGGGTTTTTTGTGCCAAAGGACAAATTGCTTTGACTCCATGGCAAGGCTTCGTTAGTGACAGGTAATTAAGCTAAGCAATCAAGCTTTGGAGCTAAAGCGAAAACTTCTGTATTTCAATAATGAGCATGGAGTTCGGGTTGACACTAGATTTCAGTGCTAGAGAGTGAATTTGTATTTATTCATGTGCAACACGTCTCCTGGCTGCGTGCGTGTGTGTGTAGATACTAAGGAGAGAGAGCTCGAGTCTTATCTGATGCTGGAAGGAATGGAGAAGATTGCGGCGGACCTCCGGGAGCGTGCGGGCAAAGTAAAACAAGGTAGTAATCCTGTTCTTTTTTTATGTTCTTCATAACTAAAGGACAGAAACTTCCTTGTGAATCATTTTTTCTCCCCCTGCTTTTCCCTGCTGGAGCCCAATGTAGATATAGTATAGCTTAGTCCTATATAGACAACTCTACAGACAGACTCCATATGTCTAATGGAAAAACCTCAATTCCAGCCCAGGCACACATCTGAGTTATATTTAAAAAATCGGACATTAGGACATTTATCACAGTTGAGTGGTACCTAATTTTCCGAGCATAAAATTGGAAATCAGTCGACCCCCCCCAGAGGTTTTTCCACCCACACCAGTCTCCTTGTGGCGCTGTTACGTCTACCGGGTGAAGGATCCAGTGAGTAAGTCAGAGCCAGTTAAGTTGCTAAGACTTTTTCCTCTCCCTGTCTGGACTCCACACAGCTCCATCTGGTGCTTCACGGCATTCGATGCATATACACTTGCATGGCTGCGTGTAGTTCAAGTTCTTATTTTAGCTGATGTCACGCTTTCACACTAAATGAATAATTGGGTGAGCAATAAGTAAATTTTCTTCCCCCCTTTCCTATTTAAAGACCGGGCTGTGGGGGAAGCTGCTCCGTAGGGATAAATCTCAACACGCTAACGAGCTAAGTCTGCCTCTTCGTCTTGACCGATGGAAAATGAAAAGAGAGCTCTGGTGTAGGCCCGTGCCAGAGTTGTTCTTTCCTTTGCTCCTCAGACCCCCCACACCAGCCCCCTCCCCGTCACGCCAGGGGCTTTAAAGCCACCCATCCCCACCGACCTGTGAGGGCCTCAGCTATTTAAAGCTGAGGCAGCACAGCAGACACACTTTTGAAGGTTCGGTTGCTCGCGCTCGCCGCCTATTAATAGCCCTATTTTCCGTTAGAGTGCGAAGCATGGGATCGATGGAGGCCTGAGGGAGGATGGCTGCGGCCCCGCGGACTGAAGGGTGAACAGGGAGCGGAGGCGGGTTCACCTTCCCTTCCCGTTACTGTGACCTACAGCACAGAAGAGGAGCTTCGAGAGCTGGGGAGGCTGACTCTGAGAGTGGCACTGCTGGAGCAGGAGAGGCACCTTCAGCAGGTGAGGTCGAGCATGCCTGGGGAGACACACACACACACCATGCACACTACAAACTACAGTATTACACTGTGGAACTGCAAATCCTTGAGACAATCCAATAAGTTTAAACTAAGGTTTTGAATTAATTAGTCCTCAGTGGTTATGTGTAATACATTCACTATTGTCTCTGTGTGTGTGTGCGTGCGTGTGTGTGTGCGAGAGATCTGCTTGTGTGTGGCTTTTTGTGCAAGGAATGTATTAAATGTGGCTGTATCTGTTGCTCTGGCAGGCTCTCTCGGACACATTGTCTCCACATCTGCCCTCCATGCTGAGTGGCCCAGACCATCCTAACCCGAGCTGTCTCAGGGACATGTACTCCCTCCTGGCTGAGGGAGGGGAGCGCTTCCCTGCTCTGGTCCTGGACACTGAGGCCAACTGAGAGGGCAGCACGAGGCTGCGCCAGTCACCTGAAGAGAACTTTGACATCCGGCTTTAATGGAAGCCGCACCAAGTCACTTGTTTTTATCAGCCTGTGATAGTGCAAATGTGTCAAATTGAGTAATGGTGTGCATAATTTGCTTTTTTTTTATAAACAACCTCTAGTAGACTCATCTACCATACTGACTGGTTATTGCAGCAATAAATGCTTTGATATTTTTATTTTGCGAAGAATAGCAGACCATCTTATCTTACTTTGTGAGGAGGAAAAAAATTAAATAGTTTAATTAATGTTTACTGGAAATATGCTTTTATTATTAATAGGTGCTGATGAACAGAGAGAACATTTATAGTTGATGTGTTCACTAGGTGACCTCTGTATGCTTAGCACCAGCAGATGGCGGTGTTCTCTCGATTCAGCTATGTTAAAGGCATGATAGAGACTCCCAATACCTTGGATGCTGGCGTATCCCACCAGTATTCCACGTAATATGACTTTATTTACGGATGAAGGGTGATGATGAGGGTGAGTCATAGCCGGGGAGAAGTCCGTGAATCCTGCTGTTCAGTGTGGGATGACAGGGCTGGTAGGCGCACAATGGAGGGTTTTCTCGCACCTCCTTTTTCCTGCCGTGGAAACAAAACTTGGACGCGATGGCAATGCATCATCAGTAAGTGATGAGAGTGAGTAATAGACAACGGGTGTGATGAAAAGATAATACTCCACAGACAGTGGAAGTACATCACCCCCTCCTCCATGTTATTACCTACGCTGATTTGACGCCACTGCCTTAGATTTCTTTGCTTTATTGTTTTGGGAAAAGCTGCCTTGAATTCCTCCCAGAGGGATGATTTCCCCCCATGCATACATACATCAATCCATGTAATGCGCCATAAGCGGCAATTACATGTCTCGCCAACTGGGAGTCTGGCATTGATTAATTGACGTGTGGGTGTGGTATAGCCACATTGGTATAGCTGTATAGGGGAAAGCGTTGTATTTATGTTTAGGTGAAAATGTGGAATGAGTATGTTAAAAGTAGGGGGGGGTGGGGGGCTCAGAAAGGACTAAAGAGCCCCACGCAAGCCAACAGATGACGTGTGGATGGCACAGGCTGCGCCAGACTGGGCGACAGGTGGCGCTGGGTTCACACAGCGGGCCGTGGGTGTGCAGCAGCCTTCGCATACGCCAAACACCCATCAGTGTCGACTGAGTCACCAAGGGAACGTGTTTCAGTGACAGCTTATCGGCGGGGCCGTTGACTAGGAAGGGCAGGTTTCCCCTGAGAAGAGGGGGGAATGAAGACAAGCTTGAGGTAGACACATTAAGGCTTACCCTGGCCCAGCTCCTCTAGCATTTCCCTTGAACTACCATTTCTTCATCAAACAGAAAGTAGTGTTCTTTTGTCCGCAAATGATGTCCCCCAGATGCTGTTGTGATCAGGCCTCTTAACGGCCCTCCATGGATCATGTCTGGTTCCAGAATTCATCCGTGCGCTTACAAGCCAGGGGTTGAAATAGGAGGAACAGGACTGAAGCCATTATCTCAACACTAAATTGGAGTCCTGTGGGAGATGGCCATGCATCTCGACCTCCCTGTGACCCTGCTGTACCCTGTTGTGAGCCAGGTGGCCGGTAGGCCCCAGCTGATGTTTTGGCTTGGCTTGCCCTGCCTACCATCCGCATGACCAAGGCCAAAACATCACCACTCATGCTTTTAAATAACTGGAAATTCAATATGTTCTATTTTTGCAACTCTCAATATTGAATGACCAATATAAATTGTATAATACATATGTGTGCTTTCTTTATGAAACATTGTTGATGTTAAACATTCCTGATGAATACTCAAACATTTACACGCACACAAACACAATTGTTCCCATGTTCCCTGATTGCTTGTCTTTTCTGTCCAGCTCTAATAATTTGTTAGGTCACTGATTGGCGTCAGAGGGAGAAAGCCTTCTTAGTCCATGTTCATAAGTGGCAGCCCCATGAAATACCCCGAAAACGAAGAGCAATACCAGGAATTCACTTCTCCCTCTCAGGTCCTCCACTCACAGACAATTTCCATTCTCCGACTCGACCTTCCTCACAGTGCCCCCACCACCACCTCTCTTTTTCTCTCCCTCTTTCTCTCTTCATTCGCTTTATCCCCTTTACTCCCTATCTCTCTCCACTCCTCTCCTCGCTTTCTCCGTGGCTCACTGTTGGCATTGAATTACAACGCGGAGTGTTGAGTCATGCTGGCCATCTATTACCCTGCATTAAGCTTTGTTATTTGATTTTCCCCCACTTGGGCTGTCAGAATGCCGACCTCCGCCGTCAAACAGGTTTTTAACCCAAGGCTCACCAGGGCCGCAGGGGCAGTATTTCCACTGGTTATGAAAAGGTGGACGTGTGTCATCTTAGAGCGTTTTGGCTGCTGAAGAGCCGGGTACCCCTCACAATATGCGCATGCAAACGGGGTCTCTTTCAGAAAAGCTCTGTGTTTTCAGTTTTAAACCCATGGCCAGCAGTAACTCTTACGCTTCAACGTTGGCAAGTAGTTGTTAGAGACTGAGGGTGTTTCCTACAAAAGTGGATAGTGTTTGGCTTTTTTTGCCCTCCCTGCACCTTAAGACTCAAATACCTTCTATTCAAGGACAGTGTCTTCAGTTAACATCCGTTAACAGTTATCCCTCAGCCCGTGGAGGGAGAAAATGAAACTGGGTGAACTCACAGATTTAATCCAAGAACGCACGCACAAAGCCTCACCCGCAGACGCTCAGTGTGGTGTGTGCTGACATGCGCACAATAGTTGGGCCGCCTGGGAACACATGGCAAGTATCTTGGTGATTGCCTTTTAAATGTGACATTCCAGCAGGCAGAGAAAGGTTGACTACTCTCAAAGCGATATGCTCTCTTGCTTAACCAGCAGCCATGCAAATAATTTAGCGCAAAAGATCAGCATATCCGGTTGTTTTGACCCATTTCAATGATCTCAGTTGACTTTTTGAATTGTTTCAGCTGAATCACACTGTTGGCTTCTATCAGCCTTCATCTGTTCGAGCAGCTTTGTTGCCTATAATTAAAACGTCTGCAATGAGAACCAGCTTGTTTTCTGACTAGTTTGAGGCCCAGGACTGTCTTAGTAGAGACCGTTCTTGTTTTTTTCTTTTTGTACTAGATAACCTGAGACGCTCATCCCTAACCAGGGCTCAGAGTTAGATGTGCAGGCTTGGGGAAGGAAAGCTGTCTGCATTGATTTGATTTTCCCGGATGGGGAAGGGTTGAGTGGCCTGGCCTGAGGAGGATTAGGTTCGCTGGTATCTATACGTAGCCTTCCTTTCAGCCCTTGGCAGGAGACTGAGAGCGTGTGTGGGGGCGGAGAAGCGTGAGTGGGAGCACTGCCACTGTGTCTTTTTTTATATACCTATATATGTGTGTGTGTGTGTGTGTGTGTGTGTGTGTGTGTGAAGTGGGGGGGTTGTCTGGATTGATCTTAAACACATGAGCGGTAATAATAAGAACAGATGTGTGTGTGTGTGTGTGTGTGTGTGTGTGTGTGTGTGTGTGTGTGTGTGTGTGTGTGTGTGGATGAGCCATGGCAGCCAGCAACAGGTGGGTGTAGCTGACGCTGGCCTCATGTGAAGCAATTCTAAAGGAATCATGTGGCCTACCAATGGGAGCGCAACCATACTACCCGCCCGTTTTCCCTCCTGACGCACCTAACTCTAGTTACCCGGCAACTCCAATAAAGGTAACGTGCGACTGCTCCTCTTTCTCGCTCGCTCCCTCTCGCTATCTCTCTCCGTAAGTGCCCTGCCCCCCCCCCTCCCTCCGTCTCCCTTCCTTTCCTTTTCTCTTTCCAAGGGTTCTCTCTCCCCCTCTCCCTCTCCCTCTCTCTCTCTCTCTCTCTCTCTCTCTCTCTAGTCTTCGGGCTGAGTCCTTCTGAGGCACATGACTGAGGCAGGGATTGTGCTTCCTCAGGGCTTCCTCTGTGTTGCTGTCTCTCATCTCGTCTGCTGTTCCTATCACTTCAGCATTTCTCCTTGACGACCTTTTAGCTACTTTTGTCATTGTTTCCTCAACTTATTTTTCTCCTTCTCTTGTTTGATTCTTTTTCCCGCTTGCTTACCGTTCTCTCTCTCTCTCTCTCTCTCTCTCTCTCTCTCTCTCTCTCTCTCTCTCTCTTTCTCTCTCTCAATCACAGTACCTACATTTCCCTTTTTTGAGCACACTTGTTCTTACGGTCCTTCTGTCGTTCCCGTGCGGGGAGTCCAGAGTAGCCACGAGATGGGCTGTGGCTACTCTACGTCTGCTAACTCTGCTTCTGCTGGAGGGGGTAAGTGTAGCAAACACAGAGAGAGAGAGAGAGAGAGAGAGAGAGAGAGAGAGAGAGAGAGAGAGCTTATAAGAGAGTTAGACTTATGTGCACACAATGTGCATTATTGTGTTTTTGTAGCAACAGTACTGCCATGTTATTGACAGGCACTCAACTGTGCCCATCTCAAAACAACTTTGTTGTCGTTTTAACTATGAATCAGAGGAAGTAATCCAGAGCAAATGAGGTCCCAAATCTTTGTGTGAATTAGAATGTTTGCCTGTTTGAATTTGTCTCCGCGTCTTTGTGCATGCTGTTATGAGGGACTGCACGTGCACATGCATGCGCAAAACCACAGTGTCATCAAGAACAAGAAGTCTTATCTATTCAATATTTACTGCCGCTCAGCTGTTTCCGTGCTTTCGCAGAACTCTCAGAGGAGTGTGTGTGTGCGCGTGTATGTTTGTGTGTGTGTGGGTATGTGTGTGGGTGCTGATTGTAGTTCTGTCAGCGTCTTCCATCCAATTAGTAGCTGTAGTAACTAGATTAAGTTTAGACTTGGCCTGTGTGTGTGTGTGTGTGTGTGTGTGTGTGTGTGTGTGTGTGTGTGTGTGTGCGCGCGCACGCTGGTACGTAATTACTCCTGTTTTTATCTTCTGCAACTTAGAGCTCTCACAGATGCTCAGAAACCTTTAAATCATATTTTGAGATTTTAACTACTTGTCTATTTGAGTGTGTGTGTGTGTGTGTGTGTGTGTGTGTGTGTGTGTGTGTGTGTGTGTGTGTGTGTGTGTGTGTGTGTGAGAGAGAGAGAGAGAAAATCTTGTCTACCTATGTGTTATTGTGCTAAAAATCCTATAAATGTGGCACCTTGGTAAAGCTAAGTGATGCATGCTGAGCAGAGGCAGAGGCAAAGTCAAACGGACCTATTCAGCATATTAAATCAGAAAATAGATAATCAGAATGGCGGAAGGAAATTTGCAGAGAAAGTTCAAGAAAACCAGTAAACATACAATTATTTATATCTTTTACGTGAATCCATCTCCATCCACCTCTCCTTTCTCGTTTCAGAAGCAACGGAGTCGACGCCTGATGTGTGAGTGATATCGATCTCCTGTCCCACTCTCCTTATCCTTCGTTTTGAATCCCTCCTAGCAATCTTTCGATTTATTTTCACTTGGTTCCTCAAAGGCATTGCCATGCGCGAGTTATTTAATTGGCTAATTGTTTGGAAAAATTCGTTTTGAACATTGGTTTCATTCCACCTGGCTGTTCTGTTCATCGCCCAACTGGGAACACTGAACACTGTCCCGGCCTTTCGCCTCAATGCCATGTGATCCGAGTATTCAGACCGGTCACCTTGGCGGTCTCTTCTACTGCGGCGCGTCTCAAAACCAGGAAATGGACCATTGTATGAACGAGGGCATAGTATACCTTAGCTTCGAAGTGGAGAGCTAAACTATTTGTAACGGTCAACAAAATACACGCTCGAAAGTGGCGTGCACAGCTATATACATTTTAGGCGTACCAGCACAAATTGCGAAAAAACTTTCAAGGGATCTAGTAACTTCGGTATGATATGACCTCCATAAATCCCCAAACACTATTGACCTATATAATATACAGGTATCATAAATCTCACCAAAAAGCAAACGCTCTACTGTTCTCTTCTCGCTCCCAGAATGCCGCGTGCGGGGCCTTGGTTTCAAATGTAGCACCTAAATATAAGATTTGCGCTGTAATTCTAGAATTCCTAAAAAATTTAACTATTTCAGCCTTTCAAAGGTGTGCTGGTTTAAGTGCCAAATAAATGAACCAAAAGCTGTATAATTGCAACAATAGTGCAGACACTCTGACCCTCACCATTCACTAAATATTACTAAGAAGGCGTGTGTGTGTGTGTGTGTGCGCGCGCGTGCGTGTGTGCGCGCGTGCGTGTGTGTGTTTGTGTGTGTGTTTCTCTATCAGGCTTAATGAATCTCCTGAAGACGAGAGAAGGATGTAAGTAATTTCTCTTTCTGATGTTGGTGAGCATGTTAGTGTGTGGGGAGTTTATTTGCAAGGGTCATGCATGCAAATGTGATTGTGCAATTGTTCAGTTGGAGTATTACATTTTTCCTTGCAATTATGTAGATTTCAGTCAGAATCATATTAATAAACTGTGTGTGTGTGTGTGTGCATGCGTGTTTGTGTGTGTGTGTGTGTGTGTGTGTGTTTTCTATCAGAAACTATGGTGGTGTTTATGTGGGCCTGCCACCTGACATGAGCGGCCTACCTCCTGTGCAGGCTCCTCACTTAAAGGTATGGTCCACTGAACGCACCCCCATCCTCTCATCAGCAGCAGTTACAGCACCACGTTAACGCACTCAGTGAATGCACGTAGTGTCTGTGTGTGTGTCCCATTGTGCACACACAACACATAAACACACGTTCACACATACAAACACACACAGACACACAGGAAGAGATCCTTAATTTCCTGTCGGGCTTGTGAGGTCATGAAAGAGCATGAGAGAGAAAACAGTTCAGTTTGAGGATTATTTCATTGTTCCTCATTCAGTGTGTGTGTGTTTGTGTGTGCGTGAGTGTGCCTTTGCATACACACATAATCGAACATTGAACATGGATAGGAGTACATAGACGTGACCTCTGACATGGAAAGGGAAAGAGGTCAAAAAGAAGACTGCTATGCTGAATTTAATTCTGAGGCTGCAGCAGCCATGTGGGCTTCATTTTCGTTAGCTCATGTGTACGTGTGTTTTATTGTGTGTGTGTGTGTGTGTGTGTGTGTGTGTGTGTGTGTGTGACTGTGTGTGTGTGTGCGTGCATGCGTTTTGTGTATGTGTGTTTGTGTGCACATGTTTTATGTTTTTAGGTGTGTGTGTGTGTGCGCGTGTGTGTGTTTGTGTGTGTGTGTGTGTGTGTGTGATGTTTGTGTGTGTTAGTGTAAATGTAGGTGTGAGTGAATGAGTGGATGACCCGTTTTTCTGCACACCTTTTTTCCGTTCCTC
>JAVQJS010117580.1:0-16616 GCA_036024795.1 Galaxias rostratus | reverse complement strand
ATTAATCTGGAGTTGGTCTGTGTGTTCTATATGTGTGAGAAAGGTATATTATATGTTGGGTGAGCAAGTCTGGTGCAAATTGGCTACCGTGGTATCACTCAGACTGAGTGTGGTGTTTGATAGTTGTTAGTTCAGTGTAGGATAATAATTGGCTAATTGTGTAAAAGCGCTTTGAGTGTCTTGATAAAGCGCTTCAAACTAAATTAAATGAATTATTAACAGCAGCCCCCCTATGCTTGGCAGGCAGCGTGAATGGAGGGGGGGGGACAACGGCTGAACATCAGTTCCAGGAGACGGGGGGAGTGAGAGAGCTTCGAAGCCCTGTGAAGGACACAGCACTGTTTAAGCAGTCAGCGGATGGCAGCCTGTAGGTGAAGCGCATGTGAAATGAGAGCCCCCCCGTTCCCCGTCCCCGGCACAGCCTCATTACAGCTCTCCCAGATCCATCCGCTCGGGACGGCCTGTCTCCCTGCTGCAGGGTTTATCACTGGAAACCTCTGCGTGGGTGTGCCGTGGATGTCCTCAAAACAGATGGAGAAAAACTACCGCCTCGCTCCACCGGCTGGCTGGATTTTAAGGCCCGAATTAACATTGTCTGACAACGACATCAGACTAGAGAATACCCTGTTTCAGATTCAACTGTCAGAGTCCATATCGCCCCTCCGCTGAAAAGCACAACATGTGTTATGTGGTGTAGTGTACGTACGGGTCGATGGTGATCTTTATGGTGGTCATGTTTTTGTCCCTCTGCTTGTTGTCTGCTGCATTGACTGTGGGGAAGAAACACACGTCAGATTGAGTGAAGAGGTCATGTCATAGATCTAATCACGGCTTGGCTTTGACAATCAGAGACTCACAAATGATGGCGAGTTAGTTTAAAGGCCAGCCTATGTGAGAGCATTGTCTTCAAACCAAATCTACTTTGTTTGACCGGCCTATCTGTCACATTGTTTGTTCTACCTTGAAACTCTGTTACTGTCAATCTGTGGTAAACTGCCGGTGGCATTCTGCTCGTTCTCTTTTCTGGCCCAAACCACTGAGAAGTGGAGCTCATCTATTAGCGTGATTCCCCATTTAGTTAACCAGTAATTATTGGGGATCCTCCAGAAACATGAAGCCAAGCAGGTTTGAAAGCTGAGAGTTATGTTTCACACACAGAGCCGCTGACTACATTCATCAGTCTTTATCATCAGGAGAAACAAACAATCAGGGAGGTACTGCTTAGGGGCAGTCACGTCAAATAAAACTATTCCTCAGACCGAGTTTCGTTCCTTTCAAGTAACGAGTTTTGAACTGGCTGCAAACAGAGGAGATGGGCAGAAGCCAGAGGGAAACACAATCTCTCAAACGAGCCCCTTTTTCACACCACTCTGCTTGCCATGTGTCAATCAACAAATTACGCCAGTGAACTGGCAGCGCTCATCTTCGGATGAGGCCATAATGAAAGAACACTCACCGAGGATCTCGTCAAAGATCTTGTACAATCCGGGGACGTAAGTGATTTCCCGCAAGTTCATTCCGACCTCGTCATCAAAAACCCACATTTGCTGGAAACGTAGAAAGGAATAGGATCAGGCATGCTGCTTTTATCATGCTTCATAGCAAGACAATACCAGAATAACTGTAAACAGTATATTTCTTCATAGGTTCCAAAAAAATCACCGATACTTCAATCTGATCAAATCGGGGAAAGCTAATTTACCAAAACTATGGGCTGGACCTAACGAACCTTTTGAACTGACAGTTGTACAAAGTAGATTGAGTGTACCTGAGTGACGGGCTGCACGGAGCCCACATAGGTGTCTGGACGGAGAAGAATGTGTTCCAGCTGGGTTTTCTTTTGGTAGACCCGCTCCACAGACATCTTCTTGGAGCCCTCCTTCTTGGAGCCCTCGTTCTTGCCGCCCTCTCCTCTGCCGTTGGCCTCCTCCCTCTTCGCAGCATTGCTCTTGTCGTAATTGATGGTCTGTTTCGAGATAAATGCGTGCATGCCCAGTTTCTCAGAAACCACTAAAGGTAAATGCTCGGGTGCTCTGCCTGTAGATAATTTTAGGTGAAAGCTTCTTCTTATGAAGTTGTTATTGTTCTAGGAGACGTTAGGGTTGAAAACAGACCAAAACGGTACCAAACCATACAGGTGTAAGCATGGAACCATAGTGAGGGGCAAACAAAAACAAGCCACCAGTTGCCACCAGTGTACCAGTGTAATGTCAGCACTCAAAAAGCTATGCAAAACTACCCGCTAATAACACGTTTATTATTGTAAAACCTGCATGGCATAACTCCACTAGGTGTAACTACACACTCACATGGATTGGGGAGAGAGGAAATTAAGCTTTTTTAACTGCCTTCATCATTATGTTTATTGCTTGATTAGGAAGATAGCATTTTTTTTAACAATGCCTGAAGGCTCAAACAAAGTACCCTGGAGAGGCCTTGGTATGCGAGTCTTTGACAGAATAAATCCTTTCAGAAGCAGCAGAATGGCATGGTCCTGAGTGACCTGGAGCTTGCTGGCGCCCATGACAGCTGGCTGCTCTTTGGTTATCTGCCCAAACCAGTGCCAGACAGGAGACTAAACCTAAGTCTCCAAAACCTACTCTATAACAATGATCAATTAATGATTAAAATAGAATCATTTAATGTAAATGCGAATTATTTCCGCGCATATTATTGATATATAATTTAATCGTATTATTTCTTGAAGTTACAACTACCAATGCCACAGTTTGGCATGGATGTATTGCCTGCCAACATAGCAAATCACAATAATGTTGATACCTTTCACTCAACCTGGTGCCACTGGTAAATAAGTATTTTTTTTGTGCAAAAAATAGGGACGGACTAGCAGTATGACAACAAGGATACACAATACCTTTGAAATATTATCGTACAATAAATAAACAATAGTTCAAGGTAAAATAAACATGTTGGACAACAATTAGTAACGTTTCTAGTTAGCTAGATAGCATTCAACAGAAATGTGTTTCAAGTTTGGAAACGGCTCCAATCGTTACTACATTGAGCACACAAAGACACATGAAACAAATCAAACAAATGCATTTAACATTGCTACAACTTACCACCCAAGTCAGACCTCCAGCCCCACTCCCTGCTGCGCCGTTGGACATCTTCCTATTGTAACGTTACTCCCAAAATTCTCGTAAAACAGCTCGCCGGATTTTTCTTTCAAATTCAGCAAAAATTAATGTCCACAAACAAGATTTTTTTTTCAATTACTTGGCCCCATTTAAAGTTGTTTATTTTTCATAGTCTACGTAGAAGCGCGTGAAAAATAATCCAAATTGTACCGGTGTCAATGGGAGTGTATCGCGGCTATTGTTAAAATCGACAAGCGGTGGCACACAAGCTAGGCCTGAACTTCCAACAAAGATGCTACTTGCTAGGGTAATTCTATAAATACTATACAAAATACAAACGTTAAATATTTAAACAATTTTCATTAAGTATAAATGAGATTCCAAGCATAGATAATTGGAATAGTTTTAAAATGCTGGTGCACTATACTTATTTTCATTCAGAAACAAAAACGAGTAGCAAGCCTCAGCTCGGCTCCACCATCTGCACGAAAGGCGACAACAAGCCCCTCAGAAAAACCAACCAATCTCCTTCTCGGTTTTGAGAAGCACCGGTATTCACACCAATAGTGAAACAGTAAGTAAATGCTGCACTTTCGACTTGTAACCGCTAGAGAGTGGTAGATACTCACAAACATTCTTCAGGCGATTCTTAAGCATCGAAGACGAAATTATATATTTAAAAAAAATCCAAAGCCTTTTTGTAAAAATACATTTAATTGACAAATATGTTGATTGCACAAGTGAGAAACCAATCAATCCCATTTTACTGACATGCATTCAGACTTCAACATTTATTATTCTGACATATAATTAAAACAAACAAGACATCTCACTGCACATCTGTCATTCTTTAAGACGTTTTTGTTTTACCTGAATTTAAAACGTGGACAACGGCATGCAAAACTCGTGTCTTTATCACACACCAGCAATGAATGTGGAACATATAGTTTTATAGTTAAAACTTCATTCAATTATATTTGTATTATTAAACAATTTATGATATGCCAATTATTTATATGTATGGCATAATTAATCATTCATAATAACTTTTAATAAAGGGCCAAATCCAGGCGGAAGTGTAGATACAAAGCACTCAATTTTGAATTCATTGTTTATAAGGGCATGTTCATTTGTACTCCTCTAGGTCCATTACCATCACAGCCAAAGACACTGAAATACCCATTATATCGTAAAAACAAGCCCTAAAAAATATACACTAGCATTTGTTATACACACAGGATAAGCAGTTCATTTCTTAATTAGAAATACAAGCACTAGGCTAGTCAGCATTAGAACAACGAAGCCATTGCAAATACAATGTGTCTCCATCATCAAATGTCGTCTAGGTCAATGAGGACTTCAAAGGAGGATTCCTCAGACTCCTTCAAACTCTGTCGGAACAGCTGGGAGTGTTGCCATGACGACTCGCCTTCCCCGCCACTGAGGTCTGCTTCCACAACGAGTTCAGAGGATCCTGCAAGGCTTGCCACTGAGTGCATTTCCCCATCTGAATGTTTCAGCACACAAGGAGAAAAATCACCAGCTAATCAAGGCAGGAAACACAAAAAGGCATTACTACATTGTCAAAAACGACCTTGCTATTCATTTCATTAACCCTCACAGCCACTCAGAGGCCATATTGTGATTCGCTTGGAAACCCTCTTGTTTTACCATCCAGGTTAGGATTCATTATTTCCAAAAGCACGACACCGTTTCACCCCTCATTTGCATTAAGGTAAAAAAAAAATGTTTTACCCCCCCTCACACTGCCCTACCTCCAGGGAACTCCGTGCTGTTCTTGCTCGACCTCGCTGTCCACACGATTCTCCCTGAATGGAAGGTTTGGCTGCAGGCCCGAATCGAGGCACTCTTTATCTTCATCCCTACAGAGGCACAGTCAAACCTCCAGCTGATTCTCCCTGAAGAGGAGCCCTCTGTTCGAGCTAAATACACCTAGAGTACGGAAGCGATAGAAACAAGTCCCAGTTCAGACCAAGTGAAAACTCCGCCGCACCCTCATACGCTGCATCAACTCTATATGTAAACCCCAGCTATCGCCACCACACTGTCTCGTGTCAGAATTACTTGTTGGACAGGAATGACACAATAAAGTAGGCTGTTTGCGGCATAGGTGCAGGCGGAACAGAGACCAACCATCTGCCAGTCGCTCTCCACCTTCCTGAAGACAGACACCCTTTTCCACACGGCCTGCTCCCAGCCCTTAATCTCCTCGTTGCCGTCAGATATCCGGCAGTACTTGTCTTTTGTGGCACTGTAGCGCAGGTGGAAAAGCCGCCCACTCTTCTCGGTCTCCGTTGGGATGAATACATACTCAGCCACCTTGGATGGAGACATGCAAGGCTTATGAGGTAAGCTCTTGCACCGGTGGTGCTCAGAATGCCAACATCAGAAGAACTAAACTGTAATACTTGCCCAGCAATGGCAATTTAAAAAAAAAAAAAAATTAGTGACCAATAGTTTTAAGAAAGGAAAATCAAATAACGCAATGCCTTACTGGAGGTGGGGTGAATGCTCCAACCTCTCCCCGGGCTATCCTCCAGGCCAGGGAGCCAGAGGAACGGCCCCCCAGCTCGCCTGCTTTGGGTGTCTTCGGGGAGATGAACTCAACTAGTTCCACCAGGAGCCTATCCAGTAGCTCCTTCTTCCACTCCGGGCTGAAGGACTGTTGTCTCTAAAGCACAGAACAAAAATTAAAGGAAAAAACAACATTAAGTTGTTGGACCACCACGTGCCACCAGAACAGCTTCAATGCACCTTGGCATTGATTCTACAAGATATTCCCTCATTTGGTGTTTTGATGATTGTGGTGCAGTGTGCTGTCAAACTTGTCGTCCAAAATCTCCCACAAGTGTTCAATTGGATTGAGATCTTGAGCAAACTTGAAGATGACATTGGTGCAGCGTGTGGCAATATAGTCGAGTGGAGCAGGGCTTACAGGAGGGGACTGAGTACGCAGCCTTGAGGGGCTCCGATGCTCAGGGTCAGTGCAGAGGTGAGGTAACCCATTCAGGTTAAACCACCTGGGGTCTGCCCGTCAGAAAGTCCACAAGCCAGTTAGAGGGAGGAGTTAAGACCCAGGTTCCTGAGCTTGGGAATGAGCTTAGTAGGCACAGTTGTGTTGAATTCTGAGCTGCAACCTATAAACAGCATCCTCATGTCTGTCTTATTCATGTGCACTGTCAGGGCGATGGCATCGTCTGACGATTGGCTGGGGCAGTATGCAAATTGTAGGAGGTCCAAGGTGTTAGGAAGAAAGGAGCAGATGTGGGTCCTGACTAGCCGTTCGAAGCACTTCATGATGATGGAGGTCAGTGCTACACGGCGGTAGTCATTCCAGCAGGAGATGGCAGGTTTCTTTGGTACAGGAACAATGATAGTCTGTTTGCAGCAGGTGGGGACTGCAGACTGTTTCTGGGAAAGGTTGAATATAGAGGTGAATACTTCCGCTTGGTGGTCAGCGCACGCTCTGAAGACAAGGCCTGGAATGCCATCTGGCTCTGGTGACGTCCGAGGGTTTACCCTTTTAAAAGCTCTTCTCACGTCAGCCGTAGATTGTCCTGGTGCAGTTGTCCTGGTCCTCATCTAGCCAAACAGTAGGGATGGCGTTGTTCGCCTCAAACCGTGCGTAGAAGATGTTGCGCTCTTCTGGAAGAAAGGCAGCATGCTGGGCATCACTGCTATTTCTCCCTTTGTAGTCTGTGATGGAACGCAGTCTCTGTGCTCTGAGCTTAGCACGGACATCACCATTATATATAGCCATCATCAGTGCAGCCTCCTTTCCATGGCGCACCCGGAAGTGATTTCAATCATCAAACCATTCAGTTACCCCATCATGCCCTATGGATGGCATTGTCATCCTGGAAGAGACCACGTCCATCAGGATAGAAATTATTCAGAATAGGATAAACCCTTCCCTCTAAAGAGACTAGTGCCCCCAAACTATGCCAGCAAAACGCCCCTCATAGCATTACAGCACCTCCGGATCCCATTGTTGTCGAGGTCAACCATTCAGGCCCCGTAGTGTGCTCTTGATGTACGCCACACATACACTTGCACACTTGTCAAGAATATGGTGAAGGATGACATCTGACCATCATTTATTTTTTTCCACGTTTTTTTAACCACCGAACACTTAAATGTGAATTGATCTTTGTAATGAGGGGTCTACGCACTGCAACCCTACTATAATATACCTCTCGATGTAATTGTCAACGGACTATTCCTGCTGAAACAGTCTGATCAAGTCCTGCATTTGCATTTTCAGTTACCTGAGCAAGTTGCTCTTCTGTTTTTCCTCACATATTGCACTAATGCTCTACTATCAGTTATCAAATTTGTGCTGTTGTCAACAATTTCCAACCCTATACACTAATGTTTTTACCATATATTTAATTATAGATGACTCTTTTGTCACTGATCCAATTGAAACACCAGCCAGCTGAGTGTGTTGGAGACTAACGCTCCTGCCATCAGTGCCACAACTAGGAACCCTCTTTCAAAGTCACAAGATCTTTTCATCTGCCATCTTGATATGAGATGTGATCAGCTGGGCCTGCTCAGTATTTTTATACATGCCACAGAGCATGGTAGGATGTTAATTGCAGCATGTAGTGCACCTGTGTGGAAGCATCTACATTCATCGTTTCTCAAATCATTTATTCAGGTTTTCCTTTACTTTGTCAGCCGTCAACATATATATATATATCAAGATTTTGCAGTGCAGATTCAAGTGTTGAGTGTTGAGTGTTTACCTACCGCGGCATTGAGTCTGTTTATGGTGTGTAGCAGCCAAGTCTCTTGAACCTTGGTCCGTCTAGACAAGACCTCTTTGTGCTTACAGGAGTACCTCCAGGTCACATCAACAACCTGCAGAAATAAAACAAATTAACTGGAATGTTATTTTTTCAGAAAAACTTTATATGGGGCAATTATCCCACTTTTAAAACCTTTTAATCTTGTTAGCTTCTAAAACATACGTAGCTATTAGCGATTTAACATTCTTCAATTCCTGATAACGTAATTCCTTCCCAAGAGCAACAAGTGATTTTCTCACCTGGTCCTTGGAAAAGGCTAGAACGTAGGCCAGTTTTTTCCCCCAGCCGACCTCGTATAGCAAAGGCTTGTCAAAGCCCTTCTCACAGGAGTCACAGTGAATCCAGCGTTGCTGAGACTGGGAGTACACCTCGGTCCACACATGGTCTAAAACCAGAGAGAAGCTTTCCTTACACCTTTTCGGTAGATGTTCTTTTTTGTGGCATCATTGGCTTCAAAAAGACAGTGTCTATACACACACATGTCAAACACAAGAACGACATGTGTAAGTTGATACCTGTGCTATCCCAGATATACCTGGCCTCCAGGCCCATGGCTCTGCAGAACAGCGTGAAGCAATTAGCATACTCTCCACAGCGCCCCCTCTTGGTCTCAAGCAGCTTCTCTGGGTGGTTGTATCTGTGTAGATGGGAAAAGAGGAAAGTGCAACACCTATTCCTAAAAATTTGCAAAAGAACACAAGAGCACCCAAAGACATACACAGTAAATACGAGTTCCTACCTGGGAAACCTTGTAGACAGCTTACAAGTGGGACAATAGTGGTTCTCCACGCGTTGTGCTCCCCAACGTAGATCATCGGCAGAGGGGTTGAGTGACCCAGCAGACTGGGTCGGACCCTCACAACGGCTGCATGGGAGCGAGTCGACCCAGGAGAAGAATGTTTTGAACCAGCCGACCATCTCGATTACCAAAAAATCCTCCTCTTTCAGGTTACACCCTAACAATGACAAAACAATAATTTCTCTTAAACAAGAACGGGTTAAAGTTCATGGGTGCCCCCCTTGGAATTCAGTAATTGCATTGACAGAGGCTGTTCGAACAAATGCTGTGACAACTTGTAACAAAATAACACCTCTAGCCTATTCAACTAGTAGGAATAGTATGTTCCTTATGGCTTGCAAAAGGCTTGTACCTGGGTCAACCTGCTTGGCTTGCTGGAGCTTCTCTCTGGCGGAGGAGCGGAATTGCTGGTGAGGTATACTGCTGCGGGCTTTCTCCTGAAGCGCAGCATTCTCATACATCAAAACATGTTCGAAGTTGGACTGCAAGGTCGTAAGGAAGCTCATTGTGCTCTAACAAAGAAAGTAGGGATAACACAGGACATTACCCGCTATGCTAAATAGCCAGTTGTACTCACTTTTGGTTTCACTTTACAGACCTTGACTGGCTACATAGCCATAGGCAGCATTTACACAGTCCCAGCAATCTTTGCTGATGGCAATTATAGTTTTACCGCAAGATTCAAAACAGCACTTGAAATGCTGGCCAACTGGCTGTTCAAAACCTGGTTAAATGATTTTTACTGAAAACCAATTTAATTTACAATGTAATCTCATACATTACCAAAGAAGGAGCTTGTGAGGGTGATGGTGTAGGTTGTTGTCTAGTAGTAATAGATGTTCCCAGAGAAGAAGCTGTGGTATTGACTGCCTGAGGAGATGGTGCAGGCTGTCCTGCACCAAGTCTCTGCTCCCTCTCTGCTGCAATCAATTCCCTAATACTCTTAAGCTGCTCCACCGATGCAGAGCGTGGGAAGACCAGGTGGGTTTCAGCCTATGGAGAGCAGCAACATTTTAATATTTTTTTCAAAAAGATTATGACAGATAGCCAAAACTAGCAATATGGTAGTGGCTTCACATGTACATTACATGTAAGACAGCTTACCTCCTCAAACCCCATCTCAAAGAGGCATTCCACTGCACCTTTGACTGGCAAGAGTTTGGTGCAGAATGTTGGGTTGGCAATACGAATTGACCTGTACTTGTCCTCATTGGGATGCCTGCAAGAAGTTCAAAGAAAAAAACGTTTTTAATGACAGAAATTGCTATCAATACCAATTTTGCAACGTGGGCGTTAGTACTGAGTTGGTAAAATACATTCAATATTTTTGAAAAGTTGCATTAGCTACCCTATCCCACGACAATAACATGGGCAGACTTTGTGCAGTACAATTTAACCAATAACGACCTTACCTAAGAATGTTGTCGGCATACGTTATTAACAAGTTGGCGACGTCTAGAAATACTTCATTTGAATTTTCAGACAATGTTGACACACCTTGTGATGTAGACATGTCTTTTTAAAGCGGTTGGGGCTGTCAAATTAAATAAACTCGTTGGAGTTGATCGCTAAAAATGCTTTCTGTACGACTTCCTCTTAGATGACAAAATTGACAAATATATAAATAAAACTTAAGGACCCTAAAATATGCTGCCCTAGTAAAGCCGGAAAAACGGTAGCTTTTCACATTAAAGAGTGGCTATAATTTTTTCTCTTAATATTACGTTCTTGCATTATAAGTACATATTTATGCACCATGATAACTTAAATATTAAATATATTGATATTTTAGGTCGTAATAGGCAATATGTAAACAGGCGGACGCTACCATTAATTAGTTTATAGCATGTGAGCGAGCCTTGTGTTTGTTTCTTGACATTCTTTGAGTTACTATATGCATGTTCCCAGAACACGATTTTGATTACCACGAACATGTTAGTGTAACTTTTTCTTATAGCGACCTTGTACTGTTCAAAAGGTAAGTACGAGGAGACATACGTTGTTTACAAAATTTGGAAATACGTTTAAGATTGCCTAGTTTTTTTCATCATACAATTGTTTTCTTATAGGTCGATGTAACTTTAGCTAATAAGTGACGTTATCAGCAACCATCGGCAGGATGTATTCTTGAAAGTATGAATAGATAATATGAATCTTTTTCCTAATTTTTACAGATCTCAAGGACATAATTATGCCTTTACCTTCATGTTGGACCAGGATCCAGTTGAAAAAACATGGTATCAAAGCACTGCTCCAAAACGTCACCTGCACTTGTTTAATTCCAAAGTTAAGACAGTACACATTTGAAGCGCCCCAAAAAAGGGTTGCCATCACTGGCATAGGACTTGTCTGTCCTCTCGGGATAGGCACTGCTTTACCCTGGGACCGCTTGATTTCAGGCAGAAGTGGGATTGTTGCCCTTGACCCAGAGGAGTACAAATCTGTCCCCTGCAAGGTTGCAGCACTTGTGCCCAGAGGTGATGAAGAAGGACAGTTTATGGAGGTGAGGTTCGCCTCTCGTGGGGAGATCAACAGCATGTCCCCAGCCACAGTGATGGCTCTGGGTGCTGCTCAGCTTGCCCTAGATGACTCAGGCTGGTACCCCAGCAGTCCAGAGGAGCAGCTGAACACAGGTGTTGCTGTTGGCATGGGCATGGTTTCATTAGAAGAGATTGCTCGCACAGCCTCTGCGTTCCAAGCCAGGGGCTACAACAAGGTTAGTCCATTCTTTGTCCCACGTATCCTGGTCAATATGGCTGCCGGGCACATCAGCATCAAGCATAAGCTAAAGGGTCCAAACCATGCAGTGTCAACAGCTTGCACCACAGGCGCCCATGCCATTGGTGACGCTTCTAGGTTCATAGTCCACAGGGATGCGGTTGCCATGGTTGCCGGGGGTACAGAAGCCTGTATTGGTCCTCTGGCTGTTGCAGGCTTTGCCAGGGCCCGCGCCCTGAGCACCAGCTGGAACAATGACCCCGAGTTGGCGTCGCGACCCTTTCACCCAGAGAGGGAGGGCTTTGTGATGGGTGAGGGGGCCGCCGTTCTTCTTCTAGAGGAGTTTGAGCATGCAGTGAGGAGAGGGGCCAGGATCTACGCTGAGGTGCTGGGCTATGGCCTTTCTGGGGATGCCAGTCACATTACTGCACCGACTGCAGACGGAGATGGAGCTTACAGGTATAAAAGTAAATTAAGGCAACTATGAAACCCAATTTTTTGTTGTCATGAGTCATTAAATAAATGTGACTTCTAAACAAATGTTAAAGAAACGTAAAGCAATATACTAAGGGGTGATTTATATGTTTTGAAACCCCCAGGTGCATGTCGGCAGCCCTCCGAAACGCAGGCGTGACTGCTGCCGACGTGACGTACATAAACGCGCATGCCACCTCCACGCCGTTAGGGGATGCGGCCGAGAATTCGGCCATCAAGCGACTCTTTTCGCAGCATGCTGGCTCCCTGGCTGTGTCTTCCACCAAGGGAGCCACAGGACACCTGCTGGGGGCCGCCGGGGCCCTGGAGGCTGCCTTTACTGCCCTGGCCTGCTACCATGGAACACTGCCTCCCACGCTCAATCTGGACCGCACCGAGCCCGAGTTTGACCTGAATTACGTGCCGTGCATGGCGCAGCCATGGCAGGCTCAGGGCCGACGGATTGGACTGTCAAATTCTTTTGGATTCGGGGGAACTAATGCTTCACTGTGTCTTGCTAGTGTTTAAGTAGAATTACATGCTTTTTAATTGTCCATAACAGATTCTCTGACCCTTATGTAACAATGTTTTCCCCACAGATATCTCACATTTTCATGCTGTTGCAAGGAAAAGTAGTAGTCTACAATTCTCCTATTACTTTTTAAAACCAATACTTGTAAATATGTACTCCAAATATATTATAAATGCTATTACCATTGCAACTACAGCATTAAAGACAAAGCATAAAGATATGTTTTTAGATTCCTTAGGTTATTTCAGTGGAATATTGTAGTATTCACTACACAGCACCAGCAGAGGGTGCTGATTTACCGAAAGTCTACTCTACTCTAATGGATTAATGATGTAGAGTAATAGAATTCAAAAATCATATTTGCTTCCCTTACTCAGATTATAAGGTTACTCTAAAGCAGTGGTTCTTAACCTGGGTTTGAATGAACTCCAGGGGTTCTGTTAGTGGGTCCCGAGTTCGGCGGAGGTCAAGGCACGCACTGTGTCCGTTGCCTTACTATTTGTGACATCACGCTCCGCTTGGCCATCATTGGGGTTCGATGAATGCGCGCATGGAACTTGTGGGGTTCAGTACCTCCAACAAGATTAAGAACTACTGATCTAAAGTATTAAAGTGGTTACTGCAATCATTACCTCATGTCCTACTAGCTTATTGAATATCCTTTTAAAAAAACATTCTTTAGCTCACTTTTTCTTCCTACAGAGATATATTTATTCAAGATCTCCAAGTGTCTAAAAGTTCATAGATAATAGAGGGAGAGATTGATAGACTTAGACTATGACTAATAGTACTTGTGCAATAGCCCAGCCCTGGCTTTCAGACGCTCTTCTTCTTTAAACCTCCAATGGTATCCATTCAATGGCATGAGTAAAGAACCAACCTTGAACAGGAGAGGAAGGTTATGTGATAGAGCCAGGGTTAAGTGCAGAAAATTTGACGTACCTTTGGGTGAAGGTAACCTAGGACTTGTGGGCATTAAACCAACAAGCCTTTTGAAATGTTCTTCCAACTCACTGTGAACCTTTATCTGTGGTCTTTGTATTTCAATTAAAAACTGCTGTTATCTGTGTTTTTAGGAGACTTCCCTTTTCTCTACAGCCAAAGAGGGTGCTTTAAACATCGATTTATTTTTTTAAATGACCACATTGCTTTCTTTTGGTAACTTTTTGTTCAGCAGTATGGCTTGCATCGGTCTACTGTTTGCTGTATAATTGATGAATAGTTGTACAGTCACGACTGAATTTAATAGCAGATGTGATGTGAGGCAAAGATGAAGAATTACTTGGGAATGTCTTTCTCGCAAGGCCATTTTTAGAGATTAGGTTTATTAAGTCTTACGGATGTCAAGGTCCGCTAATGAATAAATCAATTATTCATTCTTTTTTAATTTAAAATTATTTGACAAGGATAAATTGGAGTTCAAAGTTCTTTGTCACAGGTTGGAGAGGAAACCCCTTTATCTATCTTTTTGTTTGAGGGACATTTTTTTTCATTTTCACATATTGTTTGTGTTTTCAACTGCCTGCGTTGTTGACAAATTATTGACATTAGACTTGCTAATATTTTTCTTGTCTTGCCATTTTCTGTTATGGCAAGTTACTTCTTTTTGCAACTTTAGAGTGGCAATATTGATAGAGATTATAACCTTTTACCCGCTTCTTCCTTCAACCTTATTTGAAATGAAATGCTCCTTGTTTATTCCATAGTTCTCATCTGCCAGCGACAACTCCATTGGAATTTCCCTCCCCTTAAATTCTCTTTGCCTTATCAATAATATACCACAAGCTACTGGGGACTTTTGATACATATTAATGGTGAAGGTTTTGATTCATGTTTTTGTTATTTTTTCACATCCACGTTTTCCAATTAGAAGACATCCAAGCAGAATTACGCTCACCATGGCAACTGAGTCCGCATGTATTCCCTTTGATATCACCCTGTCCCACTGGGAGCAGGGTTTATCGTCGGAATCTAAAATTAGCACTTCGGTTTCCTTTGCCTTTGTGACCATTAGTCGATGGCCCTCATTCCTGGGGTCTCGAGCATTGATGAAGGGTAGACGTGGGCCACCGGCAAGGAAACTCGGACCCCATGGTGGCTCTACAAACAATCACTAGCAGACCTTGATGTTTCATGGCGGAAAGACGTTGTCCTGAAATGTGATGCACTTAACTGAGGGACAACCCCATTTTGATTTAAATTACATAATTTAGATTATTGCCATTGACAGTAATATGCTATTGACTGAGTTACATTATGAGTTTAGAGCATCGGTATTGGTAGTAAATGTCACCATAGAATATTTATTATTATTTGTATGTATTCTGTCGATGTTTTTGGAGGAACCAGCTCAACAAAGCGGTGTTAGATGCCTTGATACTCAGAATACAATTTTGCTTTTTTCAGAGAGTCTGTTTTAATTGCAAAGAAAGAGTCACTGATGTAAAACATCATATATATTGCCCATTTGGCTTTACAAGCGTAAATTGTATTTATGTAGGTATAATTGTGTAGCTTTACATTCTGCCTTAATGGTCATTCGCATGCCTTGTAAAATATGGAGGCTTTTTAGTTGTGTGTCCTAATGTTACACTCTGTTTGTGTAATTAACTGGCAATTCATTTCACTTCCCTGTAACATGCATGGTGTGTTGCTCTGTGCATAATGATCTATTAATTGGCTCCATAAGGAGCAGGCTGGCACGCTCTATAATTATGTCCAAGGACTGTTTCAAACCTCCCTGTCCATTATAATACACTTCTATTCAACCTGAGAGGTGTATGAATTATTTGCGTTCATTTCCCCCAAAGATGTGGCAATATTACTAAATCCAAGGAGAAATACTGGTCCGGCAATTTTGGCATTTGCATTATAAATGTGATTAAAAAAATTAAATACAGGCGTATCATGGATTACTCCTATATTACCTGTAAAAGCAATGGTCAATCAAACATCTTCGTAGATTCACCATTCTCACGTCCTTGACCTTTGCTCAGTGGCTTGATCTCCATCTTGTCATTACAGAGCAGAGCTCAAACACTATCGACCAGAATATAAGCCTTCTTCATGAACTGAGGAGCTCTTTAAACACCTACTAATTAACCCAAACAAGCTTGTCTTGCGTGGGTTATGAAACCCTATTGATTGGCGGATTTCTCCAACCCCCCCCCCCCCCCCCCACACACACACACACACACACATGCACACACACACACATACACATACAGACACAATGGTAGTGTAATATATGGAAATAATCTTCCTTTGTAATGTTTCTGAACAATATGCCTGACACTGGTTCTGGCAGATGAACAGGTTTTCTCCGGCAGCTCCCTCCATCTGGTTTAGCTCATACAGAAATGCTCAAAAGTTCCTTAGTGTTCAACTTTGATTCGGAAATTGCAATTTGCCACGTTGTAATAATCCTGTTAAGTCTATGCGTTCTGATGTTATTTAGATCCTACACATCTCTTTCCCACAGGTCGACCTCCTCATCTGAATCAGATTTTGTTACTCAACATCAATCAATCATTTGAAAGATACTAGCCATATCCTGCAAGCAAATGGAATGTAAGATTTTTTAGCTTTTGCAGGCATACTAACTTTTCCACAATCAAATAGATGTCTTAGTAGGCTCAACCTTTCACTTCCATTAATATCCAGGAATTAGACCCAGGTCAGAAAAGTGTTGTCATGTGACTGGATTTTATTCTTAATTGGAATGGCCTTTAACCCCCAGCTTTTTAAGATACTGCAAGAGCAAGCAGCAATAATTGGGAAAAATGACACTTAATGTTTCAAAGACAACTTTTGCTTACACAAGTATAGTGCAGCAGCAGCAAATGCAGGGTTAAGATAAAACTCTAGCAAATGCATTCATTTAGCAAATTGGGACAGTCATTTTATGTTCTCAGCTAGCCCCAACTGTAAAAGCAGCACATTTGTGTTTTATGAAGAAAAAGACTAATCCTTGCTGAAGGAGTGAGGAATAAACTATGGAAATGTAAATAATTCTACATTTGAACCACCCCCCTCCGACATTTTACTGCTCTCCCTTACACTGTGTGCTTCCTCTCCCTCTAGCTCTATCCTATAGCCCCCCTACTCCCCAAGCCTCTGTGGCATTTAGGTCGTCTATTATTTCAAGATGAAAAGCA
>JAVQJS010117551.1:0-30012 GCA_036024795.1 Galaxias rostratus | reverse complement strand
GGGGGGGGGCGCGCGGCCGCCCCCCCCCCGGCGGGGGGGCCGGCCCGCCGCCGGCCCGGGCCGGGCACATAAGATTCGTACATGTTGTGAATCAAGCAGTAACTAACAGAAGTGTTTTTGTTCATTTCACCAGAGTTTCAGGATTAGGATTGGTCCCGGTGGTAAGGGCTAAGCTTTGTACTTGGCTATATTTCTTCTGTAGTACGGCACAAGTTTCAAAGGTTTCTGAATCTAGACCAATTTCGTTGGTGAAGTGAGTTGCAGCTTTCCTAAGCTTAAAAAACAAAAGCATTCAGTTAGATCACTTTCTGGGGAGTGTATATTTGTTTTGCTAATTTTGTAGAGGAAATTTGTTGTGAATGTGCACGTAGGTAATTGGCGTGTAGAGGGGAATCCCTTTCCAAGTAAACAGCAATATTCGTCTTGTTAAGCTTCTAAGAAAAATTCTTTGCCCCTTTTCTCTGTTTTCATTTTCTCTTATTTATGTATCTTTAAGTTTGAAGTGTTCTTAAATGCGACAAAGTCCTTAATTGTGGTTTGTTTATACTTCATAAACAAATGTTTATAATTACGCTTTATACTTTTTGGTGCTTCTCATACATCCTGATTTTTTCAAAGATAATGTGAAGGGGGGTAAGAAACGCATTTAAGATGGCAAGGTTACTTTTAAGTTTGACATTGTGTTTTGTTTTTGTAATGGCTCTGTCTCCCATCAGTTCCTGTACTGTGAGGTTTTGAGCCCTGTGTTAGTCGTCAGATGTGCAGTCCAACTTGAAGGTTATTGGTCCTTTGTGGCCCGACATTCCTCCTCTATGCAGTCTTGCCGATGGATGAGTTAATATTTGTATCGCAAGTGTATCACCCAAATTGTTTCCTAGGTGTTTGCAACTTGAATAATCGAGTATCTTTACTAAAAATAGGGTTATTTTGCTTTTGGTCCTGTCTTTTCCTATAATGCAAAACCTTAACCACCTGTCTTGGTGTTGGATTATTCTAACAGATGTGGTTTGGCTGATTCCTGTTATTTCCTTATTCCACAGGTGGGAATTGTCGACTTTATAGTGAGGGATGGGAAGGGCCCTATGAACTACAGTTCATACCATAACAGTCTTTGTCTGAGTTGGCTCCTAAACAGCATCCATTTTTTATTTTTAAAGTTATATTTGTTGGACACCCACGATGTTTTTCTTCTTAATTCTGATCACCTTGCTACAATTTAATTTAATTGTAAATAAAATATCTTTATTTAGTTAAGATGTATTTGTATCCATGACGGCAGCACTTCAGCAGTTCTAGAGCAGCCCACATTTCTGACTTATTACTTGCTGTTTTGACTGTATTTTAAAATTGAAGTATACCGCTTAAACATTCAATCTTTTTAATTTAGTATGAAAATGTTAAACTTTAAACTAATTCTAATAAAACAGGTTTCTAGGGGCAGTGTTGCCATCATACAGGTGCTTGGCATTATGAGCCAAGCAGAATATGTTTTGAGGAACACAGTAAATCAAGTGAAAAATTCGAAAGCTATCCTGGAAGATATTAATAGACGCACTGGGGATATTGTCCTAAAGCATGCTAAATCAACAGGCTTACTGGATTTATGGAATCAAACCCTGTCATTTACACTCCAACGGTTTGTGTTTAACAGGTGTTAGAACCAAGAACGTTGGAACAACATCATGTAGAATCTCAAAGTTAGGTAATGATCGCAATGAGTTGGGCTGATGGTATGTCAATATTACACGGAATGGATTAACTGTAGACTGTAGACAGGGACACAATACATTCTCTATAAGCGATCATCCTACGGTCAGTGTAAGGAAATAGCCATAAAGCTAACCAATAAGGCTGTGTTGACACAAACAGAAAATCTACTCGAGAGGTGACAGACGGTGGAAGACCAAGGTCAGCAGTTTGGTCGTTTTTTCTGTGCTACAGGTAAGACACATGATTTGTACTTGCAAACGGTGCTTATATTATGTGGTCTTGAGGTCTTTATTTTTGTATGGCTTCTCCACAATACAAAAGAAAGAATAGCTTGCAATGCTTGTACTTTAACAAAAGTGTTTCCCTACTGAACATTACGTTTGAGAGTCGGGCCATTTTGAACACTTGGAGTCTTACCTGTAGATAGATTAGCAGACAGATACTTATTTTATGCTCTCCCTCATCCGCTTTTTGGACTCCTTCCAGACATTCATCCCACATGAAAAATGATCCGAAAGTATCTGACCCCCCTTCTTCCTGCATAATAAAATCCACCACACTCCACAATGCCCTCTCATTCTAAAATAACCCACTGACAAAATGTGACTCCTCTGTTTTCATAGAAGTATTCACAGGGGAAGAGAAAGATCCAATGTTTCTCTTGTGAATGAATTGTTGGTTTCTGTAGAGTATTTTTTTTCCCTTCTGTTATTGTAGGACATATTTGAAAAGGTACAAAAGCAAAGAGGGAAGTATAAGTTGTTGTTTCAGGAGAAATGAACACATGGGCAGGCAACGCCATTGGAATCTGGAGAATTTGGAATGTGGAGATTATGTTTTTTCACTGTAATTAAAAAGGAGCATGTTACAGGTGTCTCGTGACTACTTATATTCTTCCAGCGCCAAACCGTGAACAACATCTGTGCAACTTTGATCGTCTCTCAGAATATTAAGATACGTCCAGTCAATCAACCGGTTAGTTACCAAATCTTTTGGCCTGAGGTCCTGCTGTCCCCTCTGGCCCTTACTCTGAGGAATGTACTTGTATTATCCATCTCTCAGGCAAATGGCTCCCGTTATGTTGCCCAGCACTCTCAAACTGTCCCCAGCAATATCTCTCTGTCCAAAGACTCTTCAAAACATGTGTGCATCAAACAACTTGACTATGAGCTTCAAACGAGAGTATGCAAACTGGGGGCAGGCAACAAAGAATTACTGAGGGAAGTTAAGCTAGCCATTAGAGCACATTGTCATCTTGAAGCTGGTGTGTACGATCGAGGCATGTGTTTCACTTTTTAACCCCCCACTCCCCCTAGTCTTGGAAGCTTGCGGCCCTTTTGATCTTCTTTATTGCAATCTAAACCCTGCGACGGAGATGGGAGAGGAGAAAGACAGAGAAAGACGTAGGGAGCACATGTGGGGAACGTTACATCCTCGCAGACAAATATATGATAGAAAAACACATTGGGGCATATCTTTAATATCCTGATGGTTATTTTGTCAGCCTAGACTCTGTGTGACACATCTCTTCGTTGCAGTGATCAATGTAGAAGGAAATGAACTCACTGTTACAGTAGACTTAACGTGAGTCCTTATACGCATTCCAATGCAGGACTGACTTTATTTCACTTAAGTAGAAACAGTTGTGTAGAGACTAATTTCAAACATTAGATGCCAGATATATTGTAAAGTGCTTTGGCTTGCTTGCCAACTCACCTATGGTTACAGTGTTATAACCCTATCTAAATAACATATTGAATATGAGTTAAAAGTACAAAAAGTACTTCTACTGTTAAGCTAACTTTTCCTAAAACGTGTTCTTATAAAAATGAAAGCAAGTAAAATATAGAAATATAAAAGACTGAACACAGCGACAATATTTCCAATAAATTAGAGCCATAGGGGTTCCTGTGTGTCTTTCATGACTCTTACGGACTAAGCTACTGCAGTGCATAATCAAGTTCAGGGCCCGCTCCTGAGCTGAAACCACAAATACGACAGAAAAACACCCGCCTTTGGCATGCTGTAGTTCAGCCAGTCAATCTCACTCATCTACTCACACATTCACCCACGCTCTCACAACGCCACTCGTACTTTGGTCAACTTCATATGTCACGTAAGTGGTCTTTCGTCATTGTTCCTGAACTTGACCTGTCGATTCATAAACATTAAGATTATACTGCGTTTCTCTCCCTTTCGCTTTTCCTTCTCAGCTTTCTCACGTTACATTTGAACACCGAGGAGCAACAGGCCAGAGGCTCGGCCTCGCAGACGCCAGGGGCTTCCGACGGGGGTGAAGATGTTACAGCATCAATAAACTCAGTGCCCACTCTGCTCGTTTCCTTCCCCTCCGCTCCTCTCTCTTTCACGGCGGGAGGACCGTCTTCAGAAGTTATAAGGCGATACGAGAACGTGGACTTTGGCCACGTGCTTGGCCTGGAAGGTGCGGTCTGTGTACTCAGACATGTCCACGTCCACCGCGATCTCCTGGGGCCCGCGGAGCGGCTGCACCAGGATCAGCTCGCCCGTCTGCCTGTCGGAGCGCTGCATGACAAAAATGCCCCGGGAGTTCCCCCCTACGATGCCGAAGCGCAGGCTGTCGGGGCCCGGGCGCCCCGGGGCGGCGGCGGTGGCCATGCGGAACAAGGTGGCGGGGGTCGGGAGGCTGGAGGGCAGGGACAGGTAGTGGTAGGACACCGTCTTGGGAGCCAGGTGGCACGAGCGGCTCTCCATGGGGCAGGGGTTCCTCTCACATTGACTGGTGGACAGGAAGAACAAAGACAAGGACATCTGTTGCAGCTGGGATGGCTTGAATGAAATAACTTCTGTTTTGTTGACTATCCACACCAGATGACAGCATTATATCACAACAATACATAGATAATGTTAAATTATGAAGATTTTTAATTTCCAATACTAACAGCAAACTGGACACTGCCATTCCTATTCCTTGTTATTCCTCTACACACACACGTACGCACGCACGCACACACACACACATACACACACACACACACAGACAGACACTCACACACATACACACACATACATTGGCATCCTGACAATAATTCATGACATTGATGGCTCAGTATGAGTAGACAGAGCTACATTTCCACATTTCCAACCTTTATTGCTTTCAAATAAGCCAATTTGTGAAAGGTTGGCAAATGCAGCCTAAGACTGAAGCCAAGAGTCCTTAAAAGTAAAGGTGACTCTGATCACTTGACCAGAATACATGCTGCTTTCAAGCCAGAACAAATGGCTTCACAATTTGCATCAAACAGAAACTCAGAAACTGAATGCATTTTGACAGTGGAACACCAATAGAGGAAAACAGGGATCAGACAGAATCCAATGGATGAACATCCAGCATTAATTCGTACAAACAGATGAGGAATGGCAAACAGAAGTGGAGGTGCAAAACATTTGCTCTCACTCACAAGGGAGAGGTCTTGACATAGCTGATGTTGCCATGGGAGCGGGGACACTCTGGGCTCACACATTGGAAGCCTCCCCCCGTGTTGATACAGCTTGTGCCGCCACTGCAGTTGTGCTGCTCGGTCAGACACTCGTCCACATCTGGAACACAAAAACAGCCGAGGCATGTGTGAGACCGACACGCTGCTACGTGCTTACCACAGCCCAGCCAGGGGGGGGGGCTGTAATTGTTTATTTGGCTCTTTCGTTTAGTCTCCCCCAAACGTCCATGTCCTGGACATTCCTTTCGGCTGGGAAATAGGCTGAAGTCATTCGTTCCACGGGCTAGAGTAGAAGAGCAGGGGGGTGCAAATGAAAGCGGGGACCTCGGCCGCAGTTGAGTGACACCTCCTCGATGAAGCCTCTATCAAGTGGCTCAACGGAGATCACCTCATTGTGGTGATCCAATTGGTGGTTGAGTAAAAAAAAAGGGACTCGTTGCCCTTCGGGAAGCTGCCAGCACCCGAGGCAGCCGGAGCCCTGTGAATGAAGCTTTGTCCTTCCTCTCCTCCTGTCACTCACCCTCACAGCTACGGCCGTCGGCAAGCAGCTTGTAGCTACTGGGGCAGGAGCAGTGGTAGGAGCCGGGAACGTTTACACACTCGTGGATGCATAGCTTGCCGCCCTGGTCCAGGCGGTAGACCTCGCACTCGTTCACGTCTGAACATAGAGACAAATAGAAACACGTGTGTACACATGTGCGCCACACACCCACACACACACACACACACTCACACACACACTCACACACACACTCACACACACACACACACACACACACACACACACACACACACACACACACACACAGGCCCGTCACAAGCACATGGCTACAGGGTAAGATGATGGAGAGGAAGACAAAGACATGGGATAAACAGACAGTGAACAAATATGGGAGATTTTCAACAAAATAAATAATGACAGAACTAGCGGGGCAAGAATAAGCTATGAAGGAATGGAAGATATTCGACAAAGTAAAGACAAAGTCAAGTCAATTGTGAGTTAAGGACCTTTGCATTCCTTAAAAAACACATAGAATGATGCCAGTTGCTACACTTCACCCTCTCTTCCATAACCTTAAAATACCAATTAAAACAGTAAGTTAAACTGTGTTTATGTCTGTACATGAGAAAATGAGATTTGTTTTAAAAACTATGTAACAATTTATAAAGCTTTGTGGATTTTAATGAAAAAAAAAGATATAGTAAAAAGACATCAAGAGGCAAAAGTTGCTCATTTTACAAGATAGGTGAATACTTATGATAAACTAAAAAAGTATTCAGGTACATCTAAGTATATCTAAGTAGCGTCGATCTAGTTAGTCACACTCTATTGAACAGACTCATTCACGGCCCTGAACGGCTCACCCTGGCAGATGCTATTGTCTGAGGTGCCACTCATGTGGAAGCCGGCGTCACAGCTACAGTGTTGGGCGCGGTCCACTTTGGCACAGCGGGGCCTCCGACTGAACGCCGGGTCGTTCACCACGCTCCACTCCGGCGGCGCTGGATGCAAGGGGAAAGGTGAAAGAGGGAGCTTAGCTATCCGCCTGTGGGTCTGGAGAGGGCCTAGACACCACCCGACACAACACAAGCAGGCCAACACAAACAATGACCGGACAAGACATGCACACACACGTCCCTCACATGGCAACAACATGGTAGCAGACACACACGCACGCCATACACAAAAAGACCTGCGCAAGTACAGATATACAGCATCCCACATGCTGTGCAAATATAGTCATATACAGTATACATCCATATACATACACCACATAAAGTCACACAGATCGCACATGCAGACAGACGGATGTTTTCTGTAACTGACCCGTCTGGGTTTGGTGCTGGCAGTGTGAGCCGCTCCAGTTCTGGGGACAGGTGCACTTGTACTGACTGATGCCCTCCACACAGGTACCTCCGTTTTGGCAGGGGTTGCTGGCACACTCACTCACATCTGTAGGACAGGAGTGCCTTTATAAATGAATGACTAACAAACGGACAGGGCTTATTAAAGAAGAGCAACAGTATGAACTCTTAAAACAGAAAAAAAAGGAGCTCTCAAATTATATTCGTCCTGAGTTAAAAACCTTTTTTTACAGATCTAGAAACGGATATCATGTCCGTTTGTCATATGGGTATTTGAGGGAGAAGCTTTTTCCAGGAGCATGGTGTACTTGAGTGAATGAGCCGCGGTGCTCTCTGTCGGACACAGCCTATGGAGGATCTTTTACCAGGCTCGGTTTTGTTCCCCAGGGTGCGACAAATGATAGTGACGAACAAGGGACTGGTACAATCGTTTACTGAGCAAATCATTTATACCATCTCCTTCCTGAAATGCGTCTCATGGTAGGCATTTCTGGCCACGATTACTGTACGGTGGCTCTGTATGACTCGCCTAGTTACAGAAAGGCATTGAAAATTAATTGGAGAGGAGAGAAAAGATACATCCCACATACTGTACTGAGGAGGTGCAAATGTCTTCACAGGGTCAGATAAGTTTTTTTATTCCACTAAACTAATTTAGGCGTATTTTTTCTTTACAGACAAGCCCGGTAGTCTGTCTTTTTAAAACGTTTTCACTGCCAGCCTATCGCTATTTCACCAATGCCCACACCTTCCCAACACATGGTCATTCATAGGTAATACTGTAAATACCTTTAATAGTCAGTGAGAAGGGTTGGGGGATGGTTAAGCAGTGAGGAGATGTGTGAAATGTTTACCACATGCCGAAGTGGATCGGAGCCATATTCTCACAGTAGGGCCTGCACGAGAGATCCATTTATTCACCTGCAAGCGCTTAGCTTTTAACAGCATACATTAATATCACAGTTAACTGTCATCCTGCTCTATTCCATTTGGGTCTGCAAAGAGTTCTCAATGAATTTCAGTCAACGCGAGTAGCCATAAAGAGAGAGGCGACCCTCAACCCTCATTAGTCGACGGTGCGTGAGCCAGCGCACGTGCTTGGCTGTGAAACAGGACGGACTGAAAAAGTTAAAAGACATTCCTGCCACTGCGTCTAAGCCTGTTGCGTTTGTTAAGCTCCCCGGGCCCATTGTTTTTATATCGGCTGTTGTAGAGTTCTGTAGATGTGTATAAAATGATGACGGAGGGGGAGAGGGAGGTTGCTCTGCTATGTCTGGGGCCACTGTATCTTGGAGCACTCTCTGCTTCTGATCCTGCCCTTGTTTATTTGCCTTCCCTGGGGCCCATCGCAGGAGCACTGCACCAGCAGAGGCCCACTTCACTCTTCTGGATATTTTTAAACTCTTTCAGATATTTTTTCCCCAATCTCTTTCAATGGGGCTTCTCAAATCCGCACTAAATTTAGACCTTTGGCATGCCTCTCCTCTCCACACAGATTGAAATCCACAGGGATAATATTGTACAGGTTGGCAATTTTGTGGCCTTTTTTAAATATAGCTTCCCCTGTCAGTACTACAGTTGTACACTTGAGTGTGTCCAATGGAATTTCTCCACTAGTGCCTGTGGCACAGGCTGAAAGAACTCTCAACAGCATGCTTAGCATAGTTGCGTGCTATCAGACCCATGGGCTCGGTATAATGAAATATGTGTGTAGACTTATCCCTTGACTGTAAAACCCTTAGCAAAGAGACCCAATAGGAAACATGATCAAGAGCTGGTAATCTTACTGTGGCCTTGCCAATCTGGGTTACGGGAAGTAGAGAACAGGCAGTGAAAGGCGCCCTGCGATGGAATGCAGTACAGGTGTTTTTCTGTATTCTCTGACATTTAATGCCACTCTAACGCGGCGTTCAGTCTCCATGGCATGGAGCCCCAGCCTGAAGAATGACCCTTTTCTTTGCCTGCCTTATCTGGTTTTGGGAGGAGACGCTTTTCACCAGCCAGTGTGCTCGTGGACTGTTCTCGCTTTTTCAGTGCCGATATTGCTCTGCCAAGGTCACTGTGAAAAGGAGCAATGCGATTGTTGCCTGAGACTCTGAATAATGCAGCCAACATAATAGACCTGGTTTAAGGAATTCAGCTGATTTGTAGAACGGTGTCAGTAAGGGTGTGGACCCAAGGGAAAGAGAGCTGGTAGAATCAGATCAGCAACAACTACAAGGCATACCATATCATTTAGTTAATTTAGTTAACAGTTGAATCAAGTCGGGATAACTGATTTTATTTGGATAAAAACATACTTCCACTTTTGGCAACAACGGTGATCGAGCGACTACCTTTACAGATGGCATGGACGCCACTCCAGTTGCCATTCTCCTGGCACACACGAGTAGCTGGGCCAGCAAGATGGTAACCCTGGGAACAGGTGAAATGAACCTCGTGTCCCACAAAGTATTTGGAGCCGAACTTCCTTCCATGGGTGGGGGCTTCTAGAGAGGGGCAGGTGAAGGGAGCTGTGGATGATACAAGGGACATTTGTTACAGTCGGTCAATCGACATCCTCTGGTATTCTCTGCCTTAGGACATGCATGTGTCACCAGGCTAAGGAAAGCCTTCAAGGGGAAGGAATGTTCAAATACCTTAATTTAATCAAATGGACCCACCCATTTGTGTGGGAGAGAATAATACTAGTAAAAAATAGGAAAAGATTGTGCTACGGATAATATTTTCACACATTGGTACAAAATGTATATATGTAACCAAAATGTACCAATTGGCACACCTGCATTTTAAAGTGCCATGCCATTCTATTCCTATTATCTTACTACTTTAGTGACACATATAATCCTTTATCAATCCTTTGATTCAATTAACCTGGAGCATATAATATACTTAAATGATATACGCGATTCCAGAATCACACGATGCAATCCTAAGTGTAACTTCAAATGAATGGCTTATACAGTTGGGGTTATAATTTGTCATAAGATAATGTTCTACTACTCCCACAATCAAAAATCAATAAAACACGTAGATGGCGTATCTTTCATTCCTGTCCGTTTAATTTAGTGAATTATTTAGTCTATAAAATTCATAGTATCCACTTTCACCTCTATCCTGACAAAATCTTTCCACAAATCCATGGACTGTATCGGTCCAACCCAAAAGTGCCAGTGGCCCAAGTGTCTGCTGCCAAACGACACAATTCCACTTCCCGTCGAGTCGTCTATGAAGTGCTTTGCTGTGTAACTGAGAGAAACAAACTGATGGATGAGTGTGTTCTCAATATGGCAGCAGGGAGCCATCCGAGGGAGGCTCACCAATGCCAGGACGCTGTTTTCATTGACCAGGAAAAACCTCACTATTTATCTCAGTTCATAAAAAAGAGGATGCAATCATGAAACAAGGATTGTAACGTTGTAAGTCTACTGCAATCTTGTAGATGACTGTGTTTCTATATTTGTCAATGTTGGGCACGTTCAGAATCTGAAATCGCAGGCACGCACCATATTTAAATTGACAGTTCAAATAAATAAATTGTTTTTGGATGTATGAACGCAACCTATTACATGTGACCAACTGAACCAAGGAAAGAGTATGCTCTACACACAATCAGGCAACCTCTCCTGTTACTCTCACATATTTTGTAAAGTTTACATAATTGTGTGTCTAGGTCAAAACAGAATTAAGATTTCAAAAGCCTGTGAAAATAGGTTATTTTTTTAATTTATTACTATGCCTCTCTCCTTAAAGAACATTAACCGTAGAAAGCATTCCAATACAATAAGGTTAAGGTAATTGCTATAAAAGTGCAATAAACTACTCACAGCTAAATTTTTATTTATTATATTACATACGCACACTGTGCTTATACAGGAATATGTTCCTGGGACTTTAGCTCTTAGTAATGCATATGACATTCCTTTATCTACCTGGTAGTAAAGGACCGAAATGAAATAAAAAGCTTTAGTCGTGTCCTATCAAAAGTTGATGTTGGTGGCACTTCACATTTATTTCCTTACCTGCTGACTGATCTGCTTGGGGCATCTTTGAAACTGAACTCTGCAAGGTTGCCAGTTTGGATTTCATGATGCGGAGACCCTCTGTGAACCTCAACTCTTGGCCCTTCAAAACCTTCTCCATTTGACGGAGGACTCCAGCTACCTGGTGTTTGTCCATACAGTTCTGTGAGGGAAGCATGTGTTGTAAAGCATTAACCACATGTTTTGGTCAAATAGTTTGACATACGACTAGTTGATTCCCCTAGGAATATCTGTGCAAGAAAAAGCTTAATGTGGGACAGTATGTGCTGTGGTGCAATAATCCTAAACAACAAAACATGGCAGGTAAACTGTATTAAGCACAGCTGTGGAGCGTAATGTAATTGTAACCCAAATCCAGTCTTCTTGTGGGTACATGGCAGCTATAGTCAAAAATATTGACATGTCGCCAATGTTCCTTGGCACTACCATGTTGCCCTAAACAGTGAGCCTAACATTCAGGCAGTGTTACATACAACTATGGGTATCATGTATTAATCTACTACATGATTCCTCTTGTTTTAAGCTCTGGCGTTCGGCTTTCTCCACGAGAGACTTTGACGTGGAACTCACCTGCAGCAACATGTGAGAGGCCCTGCCATACACATCATTCTTCTCTGTCCCTCCTCAAACACTCTCACTTTCCCTTTTCTTACAACCTCAGCTGGCTGGCGGCAGCTGGACAAAAGCTGTTTGGCAGGTGTTAGAAACCTCTGTCCAAAATGTTGGTATATTTTGCATGGCAAGCTAGACACAGCCTCACTGGATAACAAATCCTGAATGGACCAGCTCTAGACTATCCATGATCCCAGTTAGATATACAGGGAAAGTTCAATGACGTTTCAATATTAGAAAAACATTCAAAAGTTCTATAGAAAGAATAAAACCTTACTTTACTAGAAAAAAAGCTGAAGTGGGTACAATAGTGCATGTGTGCATTAATAATTGGTATTTGCTTAAACTAAAAACAAGTTAAACGAGTTGCTAATTCGTATTCAGTAATATTAAGGTCAGAGCGATTGAGCAATGCTCTTTTGAAATCCCCCCCGGGCTAAGGGAAATGCCACCAGCAATAAACTCATACCCAGATGGCATATTCTGAAGTCCTCAATACAACCGGTTTTCGTTGTAATCAAAAAAAAAACATGGACCAGTTGGAAATTCTAAATGCTAGCTACTCACTTTGACCATAAGGGTTTCATAGTGAATAGAATACTCAATAAAACTGGCTTTTATGATAAGTAAACAATAATTAAAACTTTTAAAGAACCCCTTTATTTATTCCTCATTAGGGAATTTAAACTCTTTATCTGCTATCGATGTAAAAACGAGGACTATATTTACCTGAGCACCACCATGACAATTGTATATAGTCAGACATAACAAAATAAAGCAGCTTTGCTGAAACCGAGATGCCATCTCGAAAATCTTGCTGTAACCGAATAAAAAAGGTCCAAAGTCCCACTGAAAGATGTTGGGCTACACGGTCAGTTTATAATGAATATTTAAAAGCCAGTAAATCCGATTAACTGAGATTGTACAAATCTCAATAGAGTAGCATTTAACAAGAAATAAGGGTTGGAATTACTACATAGAGGATGCTCATCAGGTGCGTTTGGTACAGGATGCGATGCACGCCAGTGCCTGTGCGCTCTTGTGATCAACTACGAGACGGTACCTAAAAGCCTCCAAGGGCTATGAAAATAATCCCACCCACCCAAACCCTTTATAAGACAACTTTACCCGGCAATACACTGGTCTTTTAGGGTCCATCTCAATACGAATATGTTTGATTCAACCCTGATCAAGGTATAACATTTTATACAAATTACACACGGATTAATGTTCTTGTCGGAAACTTTCATCGACGGGTCTATTTAATTTTTCACTCAACAGTGTCATTAGCTATAATTTACATGCTATTCTGGAAGATTGAATTGCTGTGTAATTTCATTATTTAATTGAAATTTTTCGTTAAAATGTCCTGGATGCTATTGCGGTGAACTTAATGTAGGGTAATATACTAAGTCAAACTGACCGAGGGAATAATCATGCCACGTACAAAATAAAAAATTAAGCAGTTGCTGGCGGACAAGATTCGTCTAGAAATATAATTCCAGAGCTGTTAGGAAAGAAGGTGCTCGTCTGACTTGTACCCTGAAAAACTAAATTGTTGTGGCCTGCTGTTCCACCTAGAGGAGTAAACTAGTAGTGCAACACAGACGTTACCGAAGGTCTACTACAAGCTATACACACACCATAAATACATACAAGCGCCTGCATCCGCACCGAGGCACTCTCATTGAAACAATGTTGCGCATTTTTCCGATTTATTTTCGTATTTGCTCTTAAGAAAAAAAACAGTCCTCGCATTTATTAAAGTGAAAAGGGCAGAATTGTGCCCAGTCTTATGCACGTTATTATTGAATATGTTAAAACAAGCGGACAGTTCCGTAAACCAATCGGTATTGCCATTCTTTCCGAGGGAGAAACCTGATAGGGTTTTTGACCAATTGCTGATGAGACTTTGACTTGCCTATGTTAGATTGATCCTGATAGGATAATATATACGTGGACGAATGCATCCGCAAGGAATGTCCTGCTAAGAGACTGAGAAGCCATTTTGAGGTGATATTTCTATTGAAAGAACCTATGAAGATGCTGAAATCAACGAAAATGGTCAAATTTCTGTCTGTTTCTCCCTCCGTCTACTCTGTTTCACCTTGGCAGCTGTCAACCGACGGGACAATAGAAAAGCGGGGTATCAAGCTGTTCTTACAGAGTTAAAACGTCAATGAAATGAGAGAGGAGAATGTCTGTTTACAGTCTCTGTCGAGACATGTAACACCGTGAGTTTTTCCAGTCTAATGAAAATCTTCCAGCATCTCTCATAACCCAACGTCTCCTCGAGTGACTGAGTAATTCACTCTTGTACCGGAGAGGAGGCAGCTCCGTTTCCAATGGCCTTTGTGAGCCTTGTTTCCAGTCCCCCCACCCCTGTCCTTGACAAAAACATGACAGACTCTGAGCTTGCAGGGGATGAAAGGTCGAGTAACATTCTTATCTGTGATTCTTTACACGCTCATCTGTGGCTCTGTGTTTGTATAATGTTTTTATCATGACTTCTAGCATAGATAAAATTTAACTGTCAAGGTTTCCCCCTCACATATAGCGTTTTATGCATGCCGTTTGATGCAAGTGAGAATCAACAATGTCCAAAAAGATTTCGTTTAGTAAATTCTTGGTCATTTCCATACGATTTACTTGCTTCGTCAATCGTGAGAAAATGTCAGTGTCGTCGTAGTTACATTGTTAGCTTCGTTGAGAGGCGATATGATACCACGCCCACGATGTCACTACACTCCCCCTACTGCAATTCCTGCAGTACTACTGCGTTCACTGAACGATGTTATAGTAGTCATGTGTTGCTATATTTTGGCCAGGGCAGACAATTTACCAAGCCATGCCATCATTATAGTACATCACAAGTGCCTAAACGTTTGATATTAATTTAGTTATGTAATACAGTTTCTGAACAAAGATTTTTTATTTTTTACTTTACTAGTGGACCATGAGGCAAAACTATTTAGACCTGAACACATTGTTATTTGCATGGTGTATAGCTTTGCCAACTGGAAATTATTGTTAAATGCACATTCTTGAGGCATGTTGTGTAAAGAGCATGATTTCTGAGCTGAAATTTTTGTTAATCTTCCACTGTCAAACATGAGCATGCCATTCATCTTATTCCAACCACCCAGTTCAGCGCACTTTCACTCCAGCCAACAAATATCACCTATCTATTGAATGTTTCATGAACATATCACCCACCAACCCCATGTTCCAATTCACATCAATGGCATCCACGTCACCTAAACTAGCCTCCTGTTTGGTCACCAAAAAAGTCCCTGTTCACCAAATCACATATTCTGTTCGATACAACAGCAGTTACTTTTTTTTTTTCATAGTTAACCCGTAAAATCATTGGTCCATAGTCTTAACAAAGATGTTGTAACATTGTGACCATTAATTATGTGTTATTGGCCTTAAGTTTACCTAATGGGAAAATTATGATATTTTTTTACTCCATTTCCTGACACACATAGACGTGTGTCACTCAAAGCCATAATTAGGACATTTGTCCATGCCCCTCTAATTTAAATGTGGTTTAGGTATAAAAACAGGTGTGTCTATTAAAACGGTTCAGCACGAGTGGACAGGTGCTGATTGTCTGTTTACACAACCAAGTTTAAACCAGGAAATAGGAACTTTGGACAAAAAATAACATCTATTGTCCACTCCTAAAATGCAACACAATATTACCAAAGTTAATTTGTTCTTCACAAAGTAAAGAATTAAAATGTCTCCGACAAATAGGGGTTTTGGTTAAATTAATCAATTAAATAACTAGTTAATCCAAAGTACATCTAATACATTTCTGACAGTGCTTTTGTTATGTCTGTGTGACATTACCCTCCCTTATGCTGCACGTGTCTATTACCGATATATACAACTTATGTTCTCCTCTTTCGCTCTGAGAAGTAGCAATGCTAACTTCTAAATTACACAAGATTGGCTCTACCAATTTCAACAAACAAGATAAAACATTATATAGAATAATTCATTTATTTGAAAGTTGCTATTATTAGTGTTACAACAATGCTTGTGAAATAAGTTTGCCTTTATTGATGGAATGAATAGACCCCTAGCGTAATGTGCAGCATCTCTGCTTTTCCAAAGAGAGGACGGTGAGTTGGAAGACGGAGAAATAGACGACGAAGGCATCGGAATTGAAGAGGAATGTAAAGAAATAAAAGAAGTGAAAGAGAACCACGAAAAGGACAAGGGAAAAGAAAAGGTTTCGGTGCAGAAGGACAAAGAGAAAGAAGACAAAACTCACAGGCACTCCAGGAAGAGACACAAGAAAACAAAGGACAAGAGGCGGTCAAAGAGAAGGCGGCGTGACAGGCCAAAGGTGACCAATAGAGGATAGCACCAGGTACTCTACTTTCTATACAAACGATGTCCCGTATCACTCAGATTCACGTTCTGTTTTCTCTTGCAGCACTACTCCTCATCCGGCAGCTCTAGCTCTGAGAGCTATGAATCAGACCAGGATAGGCTGGACAGGCCTAAAGCCAAGAAGAGCCAGGCCTCCCTCAGAGAAGCAGATGGCCAGTCCGCTCAGGTATGCCTGGGTGGTCAGTTGGAGCTCAACATAAACGTATAAGTTCTATGGCTGTGGCTGGCCTCATGTTCTACTTTTATTCTTGCTAGCATGGGCGTGATTCTAGAGGGAGCCACAGCAATCCACAGAAGTCCCCTCAGCATAAAATCAGTGACTTTGATAAGTACAGCGACTACAGCGAAGACAAGGGCGACTACGAGGAAGAGGAGGAGGACTACGCAGATGAAATGTCAGAGTATCGACAGAAGAAGGGTTCCACCTCGCCCAGTCAAGCCAGGGGGCGGCAGGTCAAGGACCAGAGGAGGTCCAACATGAGAGGGCTGCAGAAACAGCAACAGTGTACGCATTCATATTTATATTCCCCTCCTAGTGGCTTGGCGACTCAAATCATTTCAACAACAGAATCTATGTCAATATATCCCAGACGAACGAGATGGAATGTTTCAGACCATAATAACAATCATAACAGCTTATGTTCATGGAGGTGTGACTTTGTGTTGGTAGTCGGTGGGCAGCGGGGCCGAGGCCGGGGAGGAGGTATGGGCCGCGGGCGTGGCACACTCAACAAGAGCAAGAAGATGAAGGGAAAGAACTGGGGAGGACGCGGACGGGGGCGAGGAGGAGAGCACCTTGCTGAAGGCGGGAAGATGGTAAGGCTTCGATATATATAGAGATCTATATATCTATAGATATAGATCAATATATGGATATATATTGATATATAAAAAGTAGAATTCCAATGCATATTGTATGTAAAACCTACCAATATATGTTGTCCTTTGTGGATCCACAGGACAGAAAAGGCTCACCTGGTTTTCAGAAGAAACGTCCAATCATGACCAAGGAGTTCATTAATCAGCACACGGTGGAACACAATGGCAGGCATATCTGCAAATATTTCCTGGAGGGGCGTTGCATCAAGGTCAGTGTGCAGCAGCGCAGGAATACGATAACGTACGTGTTTGCCAGAAGTAGTTCAGAATGCTAAATATGAAAGTATTAAACTCAGTATTATCACTGTACAACAGGGAGAACAGTGTAAGTTTGAACACGAACTGGTCGTCCCTGATAAGAAGAAGGAGCTGTGTAAGTTCTACCTCCAGGGATACTGCAGCAAAGGAGACCATTGCATTTACATGCACAATATCCTTTAAACGTGACAGTGACGATCCTATACTGGTTTCAAGCTTGCTTGATACATCTGTAATAGCATCTGTATTTCCAGTTTGTTGTTTTAGTGGTTTGACAGTACTTGTCCTTAACCAGTAAATGCACATGAATATCCCTGCAAGTTCTTTCATACTGGAGCAAAGTGTTATCAGGGGGATAACTGCAAGTTTTCCCATGATGCTTTGACAGATGTAACCAAAGACTTGCTCGACAAGGTAGGAGGCACAACAGCAACTTTGTACGTTTTTAAAGGATAATCATAATTATTTTGTCTACTGGCATATTTAGTATATTTGAGTGGTGTTTTTCCTCCATGCCACTCGTTCAGATCATTAACACAGAGGAAGAGATCGCCCACGAGGATGAACTGGAACTGGAGGACCTCAGGAAGCAGGGTATTGCTCCCCTGCCCAAGCCCCCGCCCGGGGTGGGCCTCCTACCGACCCCTGGTCCCAGTAGCCCTGTGGACGGAGGAGGACCGGGCCCAGGCCCTGTGGATGGAGGAGGCCCAGGCCCTGGGGGAAAGAAGATCCCCTCCCTGTTTGAGATTAAGGTCCAGCCCACTGTGGACCTGGCTCAAAAGATTGGTCTGAGGTATTCCTAACTTTCACAAGACTGGTTAAAGAGACCAACACATAGTGTGTGTGTGTGTGTGTGTGCGTGCGTGCATGCGTGCGTGTGTGTGTTGAAATGCACTTTTGTGCACAAGAATAAACAAATTCTTCATCTAATGTTTGATTGTTGCAGTGGCTCCAACTTTTCTACTCTGCCTGGATCCCAGTTCCAAGGAGATGGTAGTAGCTCTCAGTTCAGTGGAGGGCCGGAGGACATGCAGAGCGGATCTATGATGTCTCCAGGGCCCAATGCTCCACCTGTGCCGCCGCCAGGGTCTCCTGGTCCTACGGGGCCCCCTCCTCCCTTCACAGGGCCACCCATGCCACACAGTCCCCCGGGACAGCAGCACCCACTCCACGGCTTCCCCATGCCCCCCGGGCACCCCCCGCCTTTCCATGGCAACAGACACAACCTGAACCCCCAGATGAACCTGCCCAGGCCTCCGTTCCCTCCCATACCCGACCTGCAGATGCTTCCGAACCTCTTTCCCTTCCCAGCCATGGGACAAAACCCGCTGGAGTTCTTCAGCAATTTATTCAGAAACCAGGCCATCGGCCAAGGAGGTTGGTATCCAACGAGAGTATGTTGACAAAGTCTGACTGCAAGACGACATTTTAATCCTATTTGGAATCATGTCCAGATATGATTGTGATCTTTTTTTTCTACCGTTTGTCTCCGCCTAGTGGCAGTAGACCCCGCTATGGCCTTCATGCAGACATTCCAGCAGCAGATGGGCGCTGATGCGCAGATACAGAATTTACCTCCGGCTGTACAGAAGGCCCTCTTCCTGCACCTGTCCCAGCAGCAGCAGCAGCAGCAGCAACAACAACCTGGCCACCAAGGGAACGAGGCCCAGCACAAAGATGGGTCAGAAAATCAAGCTACAAACAGGGGTGAGATGTTTCCGCATTAGGATTACAGTAAAAGCAACCACATAATCGCAAATGACCGTTTTTGTATTTGTGTGTTCATCTATGGAACTTTCCTCTCAGACGACACCTCCAGCTGGTACTCTAGCGACGAGGAGGATGGAAGCGGAGTGTCAGCCATCCTCAAGTCTCTGAAGAAGCAGAGCGAGATGCACCACGGCCAGCAGCAGCAGCAGTCCCAGGCCAAGCCCCTGCCACCTGCTTCCACAGCCCCAGCCCAGGGTGACCCGCGGGTACCGAAGGAGAAGGCCCCACCCAGCGATCCTCGCATGAAGTTCAACCCCCGCCAGCGACCGCCGGACATGCAGAGAAAGGAGCCCGATGCGGCTGGGGAGCCCCGGGTGGCCAGGGACCCCAGGAAGGTGAGGCCCATGGAGGCGAACTCCTTCAAAGCCGACCCCCAGCGGCAACAGGGGCACAGCGCGCCGAGCGGCGAGGACGACGAGGACGGAGAGCGAGAGCTGAGGGACAGGGCCGCCCTCATCCCGCTGGACAGCAGCCCAGGGGCCGTGCTCCGCGACCCGCGCTGCCAGCTCAAGCAGTTCAGCCACATCCGGGTGGACATCCTGCTCCAGCGGCCGGCCTTTGCCCAGGCCGTGGTGTGGTCGGCAGAAGACCTCATCCCTTCCCTGGTGCCCAAGCAGGAGCACTCCATCAACCTTCCCCTTCCACCCCTCGTCGCCGACGCCCAGATGAACCGCGGCAGTCATCCGGTCGACCATTCCTCCATGGCCAGCCCCACCTCTCACATCGACCCCAGGATGGTCGCTGCCCGCCTGAAGGAGGGTGTGAGTCGGCCGCCCCCCAGGACTCTTGAGCCGCGGTCCTCCACGGAGCGGCTGGCCGACCCTCGCCACCACCACCACCACCACCACAAAGCCCTGAGCCCCAGAACCAGCCGCTCCGGCAGCCTGGACTCAAAGCTGCCCGCGGTGAAAGAGCAGCCCTCTGCCTCTGCGGACCCCAGACTGAGGAGAGCCAACGCCGGGGCATCCCCTCAAACACCCGAGCCGGACAAGGCTGAGCCTGAGAAGCTGCCGCCCTACGCCCCCCGTCTGTCCTCCTCTGGCGGGGGGCTGGAGAGCCCCACCACCCTGCTGGGGGGCATCAGCCTGTATGACCCGCGCAGGCAAGCCGAGCAGGCTAATCCCAAAGGGGAGGCAGGACCTCTAAAGAAGGGAGGCATCCTGAGACAAGCAGCTAAGAGAGAAAACGTCGCGCCGTCCTCGTTCGTGCCTGCCCAACGAACAGGGTCGCTTAAAGAGGCCAAGGGCGCTGAGGGGTCCTCGGACGGCTCCGCTGGTCAACCCCCACTCTCCAACTTGGCCACAGTGGCCCCCAGTTCGCCTACCAAGCCTCCAGCAGTGCACAACCTACCCATCCAGGCTCTGGCAGGGCTCATTCGACCCCCGTACAACGACCCCAGGCCGGCCAAACAGAGTGGCCAGGGAGCCGGGGGACTGCCTGGGGAGACGGAGGGCGTAGAGGAGGACCAGGGTGGACAGGAGGAGAAGGAGAAAGAGACGGTGCAGGAGGGGAACGAGGAGATGGAGGACAGGACACTGAAAGACGTTTTTAAAGCCTTTGATCCCACTGCCTCACCCTTTTGCCAGTGAACATACATATCACGTGTACGTTCATGAACCACGTGTAATTGAGCTTCAACATACATTAATTTATTTAATTAAATGTACAGAAAGCTGTTTTTGATCTTGCTCATAGAAACACATTCATCAATGTACATGGAAGTTTTTATCTTAACACTATAGAATATATGATGGATTTTAAAATGTATTTGTAATTCAATCTGTTCTGAAAGGGATTTTAAAATACTTATCTCAGCAGTACTGACTAATATGATAAAGAATAAGATCAAACATAGTTTGTACAGTATTTTGTATGGGATGAGAAAGATGTTATTCACCGAACGATATATACGATATAAAATGAACTCTGTAAAACTGCAAACCAGAACACTAAGTATACATGCAATCTTGTTGCTTCTTTTTTCTTTTCCTTCCAGTATTTATTTAAATACTTTTTATATTGGAGAGACAGATTTAATGTTGATAATTGTTGTAAGAAATGTTGTTTATGATTAAAGCTTTCTATTTCATGTGTCGGGGACTGTGCTCTGTATTTTTATTGTGCTTCATTTTTACCGTTTCTTTTGTATGCGGTGCATTATTTGAATGATGTTGTAACGTTGTACTCCACATGTTTTTGTGAGTATGGTTGTCCAATACAGTCAAAAAAGAGAACTGTTTTAATGCCTTTATAATCTGTGTTTTTTAATAAAAAATGCAATGCCTTTTGTTGATTACTTAAGCAATAGAACCGTTTGCCTTTATAATTCTATCAAACTTGCCACTGACAAAAGCATTTTATGATCCCTATGTTAGACAATGTGATTAGTCATATGAGAAACTTTGAAATGGGATCTGTTACATTATTTAGTTCACACAAGCAGTGTATCCAGTTACATAAGGCGCATGTTTTCTACCACTTGTATCCCTTTCCATCACTTGTTGCTGACTCTTTCCTGGATAGGATGGGCCAGGCTGGGTGCTGAAGGGTGAGAAGACGTCTTCCTCAGTCCCAGGTCATCTGTGTCCGGGTTGGAGTACTGCCGGGCCTGGTGGATCAGGAGATTCCTCCTCCACTGGAAGCACAAGGCCGCAGCTTCTGCCCCATCCGAGTTTGGCTCGGGTTGCTTCAGCCCCTGAAATAATGATCGTATGATAGTCGAAACTGAATACACTCATATCTCTCTCTCTCTCTCAAACAGATGGGCTTTGGTACCTTGATGGAAGCTGTCTCTGCAGCAGTCATTCCTTGCAGAATGATCTTCAAAATATTCTGAGCATTCTTGACCAATATCTCGTCGGATGATTTGCTCCCAGGCGTCACTGCGTTGACACTGTTCCACCCGTGTTATTTCAAATGGACTTGTCTCATTTATATACACACAATAATGTAAACACACTACACACATGATGGTTTACTAAAGTGCATCCAGTAGCTGTGTAACTATGACCTCTGACCTGGAGATGATGGTGAGCTGGTTGGTCACTGTGAGTATCTGCTCCACTATGAGGGATAGTTCCAATGTGCACTGTTTATCCAAACAATGGTCAGCAATGACTTGGACAAACTGAGTGATGGACTTGCAGTTTAAAACCACGTCTTTTGCAGTGTTTACAAATGCCTCTTTGTTCTGAGGGAGAGAAGAAACGTTTTTATTTGTAACCCCAAAAGAACGTAACTACGTTACGAAACCCCAATAACTATTTGTCTTGCAGCATTGTAATTACCGCTATGGGACCTTTCCTTCTCAAGTACTGGGTCATGTAGAAGATCCGGTCCGCCATTTTCTTGGTGACCTGCACGATGCGATTGCCCTTAGCCTCCCACCTGTCTGTCTCTTGTCTGAGAAAAAGGGAGGTGTAGCTGAGGGATGGGACCTCTCTGTATTCCTCACATCTTGCACCATCCTGTAAAGTGAAATCAATCAATGTGCTGGGCCCATTGTATTTTCAAGACAAAGACAAAATCTATTTAATCTAACATTAGATACTGCCATTTAATATTTACATGTTTTTCCAACGGTTCATATTCGGACACAGTAGCCGTATTCTTCTCTGCATTATTTGTCCCCTCGGGCAAACTGCTTTTCTGACAGGATTTGATTGATGTCTCCATGGGCAAGTCCACAGGTTTCAACGCGGAGGTCCCAGGCAACACGGCTACGCCGTCATGATGGGGTAGACCCTGTAAACCATTCTTGATAAGCTCTTTCACCTCTGGCCCGATTCCATCCGTCTTACAGATCACTTCTGCCACATAGTGTGCCTTGGCTGTCCAGCACTGCACCTGGATTTCAAGACTCAGTGTGTCACAGGTGCAACGGGTCTCCAATATAACCCTGGCTCTGCTCACAATGTCTGAAATTTGAAAGGACAGGTGGTCGTTGATGGACCTGAGGTTGGAACGGGTTTTCTGGTCACGCATGTAATTGAAACTGTCCTCAACACTCTTTGTCGTGGCCCTGACATTTTCCAACAGCAGTTCCGCTGTCTTTTCAAATTGTTGCTCTGCAGCCTCTGTCTTTTTTTCATCCCTTTGATGTTCAGTTGCAGAATAAGCCAAGTTTACAATGTTTCGAATTACTGTGACGTAGTCCTTATTTGCCTTGTTTAGGTAGCCTGAAATCACTGTCAGTTTAATCAGGAGTTTCCTGTACAGGAGTTCTGACCTGGCTAGTTGAATAACTCCTGTAGAGATTGTGTTAAGATCCTCAGCACATTGTAGATACTCCTCAGTCAGAGCCTTCAGTTCATCCTGGTATTCTGCCAAGAGTTTTACTTTATAGACACTTTTGCAGTGAAGGCTGGTCAACCTTGCTGCCTCTTGGGCTCGTAGGGAGATCTCAAACACAGCTGCCAACCTTTTCTGAGGGCTTAACTGCCTCACCGCGGTTGCGGTGCCAAAGATCTTGTCTAGTGAATTGAGAAGGACCTGCATATTTAGAGCCCACAGAACGCACTGGCCCTCAAGGTGTTCCACCTGGCCAGTCACTGAGCTGGCCAGCTCTGCAAGATGCCTTGTGTTATTCTGGGCTTTGTTTAGCTTGCTGTGTAAAACGGTAAAGCTCTCCTGACATTCCCTGTGGATTGTAATATCAGACACGGTTAGGAGTTGAACCACATCCGTGCACAAAACCATCACTTCCCTGAGCTGATGAGCAATAATGGCCAACTTATCGGGTTGTGTTCCTTGAAACATAATGTGTATGGCATGGTACCAAGTTCCAACCACCGGCAGGAGAACCTTTTGGATGTTCTTTATAAGGTCAGAAAACTGAGCGCTGTGCTTGTAAATGGGATCCAAGCTCCTTCCAGAGCTCATTGCTGTCTCCTGCGCTGTCTGGACAAGCAGTGGAGTGAGGGATACCAAATCAGCCTTGAAGTTATCTAAAGTCTGACAGTCAATAGCGTCTACAATAGCAGAGGCTTCTTTAGCTGCTTGGGTGTAACAGTTGGACAGTTCGAAAACGTCAGTGCACGCTTTGCCGAGGACTGTCATATCTTTCCCTTCAGTCAAGGTCACTACTTCATGCAGGAGGGGCAACAAGTGGAAATCAAGACCCTTGTGGGCTGGTTTGGGCTTATTTGAAACAGTAGCTTCTTTTAAATTGTCTGTGTCATATTGACGTGGCATCACCATTTCCACGCTGCCTCGTTCCATGTGCACCTCTTCACGCTCTGTCTGTGACCGCCTCACATCGGCCTCCAGGTCAGGAGGCTGGTGGACGAAATCCATGTGGATGTGGTCTAACATGTTCGCCTCTTTGACAGGTGCGTCTGATGGCGTAGCTTCAGTCTGACGCGCCTCCTCCCTCAGAGGGCTAAGGAGATGGGGATGCTGCTTACCATCCAGTCCCTCCCGTAGCAATGCAAAGTGTTGTAGCGCCATGGCCACGTTACCAGAGAAGGTGGAGTGTGCCTCCACATTCAGACCGGAACCAGACAACATGTCTCCGACCGAATCGGCCACTCGGCTCTGCCAGGTGTCCACCTGCCTAAGGAAGACCAGGAGACCATTCCTGTAAATTGGATTGTCACTCCTATCCAAGTGTCTTTTCACGGAGTAAGTCACCTGCTTCATGTGACATACTAGGTTGTGGGCGTGTTGCCTGAGGAGATCGTAGCTCTGCTCTTTGTAGGCCTCATCGCAGCCCTGGCGATCGCGCGACATCTCATGGAGGGCTAAGCTGGTGAACTCCCTCACGTCGATGACATCACTGACAGCTTCCTGGAGCTGTGTGGTCTCCTCCTCCCATCTCTGGCAGAGGTCACTAAGCTTCTGCACGGCACTTAAATGCTCCTCTGAAACTACGTTACCCAGGTCAAGGGAGAGAGGCACAATCCCTGCCCTGAGTCTGTTTAGGCAGGCGCGGGAGTTTTCCATGTTCTCCAGACTCTTAGCATCCGTTGCAAGTGCTGCTATGAAACTTGCGACTTTGATAACACCATCTGCCTCTGAGAGAAAATCCTCCAGGAGTGACTGAGTCCAATCAGGATCAAGCTCACTATCCATCTCCATATTCAACATCTGGCCAGTCATATTCGTCAACATTTCAAATGACGAGGACGCTGGGAGATACGTGTCCAACAATTGGTAGAGAACAGCTGTCATCATGACACTGTCCAGCATCTGTAGCTGCTGCATAAGTAAAGCACGAAGGGTTTGTAGATGTGACGTGGATGGGTCAGGTTCCTGTGGGAACTGGTACATCTGTATAATGTCTGACCAGAGCTGCAGTATGTCTCTGCAGTAATCCACCACTGTCCGCTGAATCTCTTGGCGTGAGCTGTTCGCAACCATCATGCAGTGGAACACCAGATCTCTTAGCATGCTGTCAAAGACACGGTCTCTACCCGGAGACAATAGAGTGTTGGAGAGAATTTGTATGAGACCAATGTGCCTCTCTCTGTAATAGCCACAGGGACCTATTGATCCTCTGTGACATTCACTCTGCAGGGTCGCCACGATGTCATTGATAGTGCTTTCCACCTTGTCCAGGATGTATCTTTTGGCGGCCTGAGCCTGTTCACTAGCAGGATGTTTGATGGTGGTGCACGTGGCGGTGTGCAGCATCGAGATGCATTTTCTCAGCGTTTTTAAAGAGTCGTGCAAGTGCTCTGTCTGTACCTGGTCCTGAAGGGTCTTTGCCCGCTTCACTGTTAATGTGTTGAAATGAAGCAGAGCCTCAGAGAATTTCTGGAAACACTTCAGTAAGGATGGGATGTCCAGGGAGGAGCCAAGCTCACACAGACACTGCAAAAGTGTGTCAGCAGATGCAACTATTGTTCTGACTGTAGAGTCATCCTCAACCAAAAGTACCTAAGAAATACATAAAGATGATAGTTATGTGACTGAGACATGTTTAGCCAGACATGTAATTCCCTCCTCCAAACATTCACTATGCATCTGGCTAAAGTTTTCATGATGTAGAATGACTACTACTACTACTAATAATAATATCACATCATAATGTATTATATAATAATAATAAAAATAATAATAATATAATAATATTATTATTTACATATGCCAATAGAATCAATACGCAATGGCATGTTATATTATACATTACTTTGACTACTCCCAGCAGGACGTTTTGTGTAGCAGTGATAAGATCTTCTCTGTGCTCTGCCAGACTGGGCTGGATGCTCAGTGTCTGTGCTGCCAGCAGCACATGCTGTCCAGAAACAGTCACTGGCTCCAATAAAGAGGACATCTCCATTCTCATAACATCGTCCTCTGTTTCAGCCATTTGCCTTGAGAATTTAAAAGTTAAGTTACGTGTGACAATGCAGAGAGCACATGGTTCTGGAAGCATTAGAATATGATATCTTAAAATTTCCCTGCAGTTCTGTATAAACACGCCACAGGATGGACTGATGCTGACCGACATACCTGGAGGCCACGGCTGCCAGGTTGGCTGTGGCTTTGGCCACAGCATGTGCTGCCCCTTCCAGCTGGGTGAACAGCTCAGGCTGCACGGTGCTCTCACATAGCAGCACTAAGTGGCACAAATGACCTGCGATGGGTGCCACAACCTGCTCCATAGCTGCAGTCTTTATCAAGCCATTGTTCACGAGAGATGCCATCACTAAACAACGAATGCTTCAAACAACATGAGAGAAAAAAAGGAGAACATTGGTGTGTGAGTGTCATGCAGTTGGATGGCTCGTTTTGGTAAAAAAAGAAAGAAAGAAAAAGTTCTGACTTACGTATAATAATTAACCTGCTTGGAGAGCAACTTTACATGGCATGGTTCTCTTCCTTGTGTCCATGATGTGGTAGAGCACTACCTTAATGAATTATTCATGATTATTTAATGAGGGGAGAACCGCTTCTGACGTCAGAGCTTCAATGCTGACCCAACTCCGAAACATTTTCATTCAAGTGCATTATGAAAGCAGCTTTTAGAATAAAAGCCTATGCCTAGTGACTGTGGTCTAATGATAGTAATCCAAACCATTTATCAAATGGCATAACAAATAGTTTGGCAAAAACAATGGTGAATGTTTTAGCAAAGAAATTTAAAGTGATTAATTGAAATGAGAAACAATTAAAAATATGATGTACTTCTGCCTTTAAATATAGATAAACTAAACTTAAAAGCAAACATTAAATAATGACGTACTCCAGAAGAACGCACTACAGATGGCCGTTGGCCAAAGCAACCAGCAGAGAGCGCCCTACTCTAAAAGAAACAGTTTTATGTAGGCCTGCCAAAATAGGACACTTCTTGACAAAAACAGCCCAACACATGGTTTTAATCTTAAATTTATCAACAGAAAAACAGAACTTGTACATTGTTTAAACCTCAGACATTCAAAACAATACTTTTATACAAATAATATTCAGTGACAGTAGTATATTCAAAACAAATCCCAGATAACAATGTGTGATAACGGTGACACAAATAAAAACCATCACAGTTAAAAAAAATACATAAAAAATGTCAAGTGTTTGTTTCTCTGCATACATCTATAGAAATAGCTTTAGCAAGTGCCGAGTAAAAGATGTGAATGTGTACAGTACTTCCCATGCCAGTGGACTTCATTGGTAAAATAAAGCATATCTAGTCAAATATCCATACAGCCTGATAGAGAGAAAAACCATCAAAGAGAGTGCTAAAGTGTCTTAGCTTTTCAGCATTATAAGTTCCATGTGAATTAGTCACTCCTGAAAACTTGACTCCGAAAAACTGACACACCCCTGGTGAGTTTTTTTTTTTTTAGTATTCCACATTTAAACTCTACTCTGGTCAAAAACCATCGCGATTCCTCATATTTTCTAAATAAACATAATGTGACATGCTAATCGCCTGCCCTTCTCCAGTCTGACTATTCTATACAAATTCAGTCACCGAAAAGAAGTGTGGAGAACACCGTTGTGGGAGTCCCAAACTAATGAATGAATTAAGGAGTTACTATACGTAGGCCTACTTTAATGATGGCAGATTTTCAGAGCGCTAACATTCCAGCATGTTGACTTACAATGAGCTTTTCCCATAAGCCCCTCAGAGCTGGTTTATGCGTTGTTATGGAGCACAGCACATTCCCACCTATTTTTGGGATATTCCTCATGACTGCCTCTCGGCCGTGAGCCCCTTTCCCCGTGTAGGTGCCGTCCCATCCAGCAGTCATCTGGGTGTGAACGTCTCGGATTGGCCTTTTAGAGTTGGATTATTCCACGTCAACGGCCAATGTACGTTGCAGTAAAAGACAATGGATTTACAGGATGAACTGAGATTGTTACTAAAATACAGAAATCCTCTACTCATGCCGATAACAGGCAAAGCAATGTATCTACACACTTCATTACAGTGACTTCAGATAGGCACTTGACTGCTTTCTGAACTCTATATAAACCTGATGGTTTATATATAAACTATCCAGAAGGCGGACACCTACATTACCAGCTTAGCATAGCAGGTGAAAGGCTGATCACAAAGCAGCAGAGGACAGCCTAGATACACATAGTAACCCATGTTGGACTGTAGTTCCTTTACTGGGATTGGAGATGAATCGAGGGAATGTGTTAATGAAAGGCTCTGTAGTTAATGTTAATATCCACATCTGAAACTAAACACTCTCACAACTTCAAACCGAAGAACCCTTGTTGCACAGGTCTTATGATGTTATATTTGTTTGACCATTACACAATGGCTGTTGTACTCTTGATGGGAGGTGTCAGCAGAGCTTACTTTTGCTTTATCATACATTTATGGCAGTGAGAGGCAGATGCGTGAAAGAGATATTCTTAAGATGGAAACAGTACTGGGATCGAAATACAATCTTTCTCTCTCGGGAAGAATGGCGATACTGAATACACAAATCATATACTATACAAAATATATCTTTGGCTTATAACAGTAAAACTTTGGTGGCAAGGCATCAACTCTTATCAGGAATCAGTGCTTGTAGGAAAACTTAGATCTGCTTATATTGGCCTCCAAAAACCTCAACGTAACTTTTCTCGAAGCCCAACTTTATACAAATATGGCTTACACCTTCTGTATAAAAATAAATGTGCTATTCAAGAGCCCTGAGGGTTTTGTTGTCCACGGATATCCATATAATATCTACATCTCCACAAGGATGTCAGTGTCCAACTCTAGTTCCGCTTCATTGGCTGGGAGTGGAATCCATTGGGATTAATTGAATTCCAAAGCAAAGGTCCTTTGGCAAGCCACACTGTCATCTCAGAAGTCTGTCTCCTGGATTACGAGCCACAAAAAAGGTCTTGTCTCCACAATCAGGAGAATATTATTCTCTTCCACATATGGAAGACTGACAGGCTATGTCCCTCTGGGAAGGCTGAGCCAATACTCTCAGCCCATTGGATGCTCCACGACCCAATCCCTGCTAGTGGCGGCTCTGCGGTGCCACGGCCCCACTCCTCAATGGTTCTTCTCCACCCAATCCCAGCTCTCATCACTGTCCTTCCTGTTCTTCTCAGCCTCGATGATCTCCCGGTAGCGACGACGGAAGAATCCCATCTGTACAGGAGAGAGCAACAACACTCGGAGTTTAGGGGTCAACAGAAATAGGGTGCCGTGCTCAGTGAACTGGACCTACCGCCAGATGTCTGACCATGTCTGACCTAAGGGGTATTGCATTTCCAAACAACAGCTAACTCTCCTAGACAGAGAAATAACTCGCTGGGTTAGACCACAAGCTTATTTATGATTTCCATGGAGGGTAAACATTAGGCATCAAGTCTGGCTTCTACAGCCCCACACACTGACAAAGCCGTGCCAGGTTCACGGATATGATGGGATTAAAAATAGAAGGAGAGAGAGAGAGAGAGAGAGATAGAGAGAGAGAGAGAGAGAGAGAGAGAGAGAGAGAGAGAGAGAGAGAGAGAGAGACAGAGAGACCTGGTGTGTGTCTCAAAAAAAATAATGATACAGTGTGAAAACACAGAAAGTCACA
>JAVQJS010117549.1:0-13079 GCA_036024795.1 Galaxias rostratus | reverse complement strand
CACGCACACACTTCTGTTAAAATCCCCTGAAGTGCAGTATTACAATGCAATACTTAAAGCATGAATATGAGGAGAGTCTCACCTTGCACGCGGCTCTGGATACGCTTAGCTGGGTTTTCCCTGGCATCCCCCTCTCCCCTCTCCCCTCCACCCTCGTCTGCGGAGCGGACCAGACTGAAGAACTCCTCCAGCCTCTCTCCTTCAGCCTTGGATAGACCGAAGTTGTTGTACTTCAGGGTACCAGGGCCATCCAGCAGAATCTACAGAAGGGCCAAGACGATCCATCCTCACATTAAAAAGATAGAATAGTAATAATAATTCAAATAAAAACTCAAACTCTTACTGACACAGAAATGTCTGACCAATACCTTCGAGGGTGTGAGGTCAGAGAAGACAATTCCGGTATGGTGGATGTATCGGAGCCCTTTGACCAGGTCTAAGCCAAACCCCCTCACCACCTCCTCTGACAAACACTTGTCTTGAGTAATCACTGCCTCCAGTGAACCCCCTGATACATTAAAACATGAAAACCCAACATACTGTTTAAAGCACTAGACAAATAACAACTATCACAAATTAATACCACAAGTTCGGATTCAAGTTTAGGTTAACTCTCATTGCAAAGTTCACAATCTCTCCAAAACAGAGTTAAGACGCTCATACGATTCTGTGAAACTAAAGTAATCCCAGTAAAGCCAGAGGGGTTATTCAACAATTAAGCGTTTTGTCTTTGAAAGCATGTCCGCACCTGTGCAGAGCTCCACTACGAGCCAGAGATGGTTGCTGGTCTCGTACCACTCATAGAAGGACACCACGTTCTCATGGTTCATGTCGTGGGTCAATCGCACCTGTTCAAAGCAGAGAAGCATCTCATGGTCTTTGCATTAAGCAGAAGCATGCAGGGGGTAAATTATACAAGCTAAATTGTTTGAGTATTTTCAGTTGTCTAACATAGTAATAGGCTTATGTGAAGTAATTAGCCTAAATGTGCAAGTCAAATGTGAACAATACCTTTGACAAAGGTACAAAGGCATGTGAACAATACGTTTCAGAAGCGACCGTTTTAAAGGGGCTGAGCCATTCCTGAAAGTGACCTCTAACTGGTCTAACAGCTCTGATATTCAGTGTAACCTGTGGCTTACATGGTTGGTGATTTCAGGCCTCCTTGACTTGTCACTGCAGATAATGGCTACAAAGTTGATGCTACCTTTCCTCCTCCCTTTGTACACCACACACTCACGGCCGGCTCCAATTTCCTCATACAAAATAAAGTTCTCCATCTAGGGCACACACATGTACAAAGCTTTCAGTTACCATCAGGAGCAGAGTGGAAACACATGCATGCCCTAATATTTGATTATCCTGATGTATAGCATCTTCTCAGAAAAAAGCTGCAATGCAGAGTAAGACCTGGGCAAAAGTCATGGTTGTAGATTGTGAATACTTACCCTACATACCCTATTAAGTTCTGTAACATATCTAGTTTTGGACTGAGTGAAAACCTGAAGCCAAAAATATTTTTGTAAATACATTATGTTGAATTTAAACTATGGCTAAAATGCTATAATAAACTAGATTTGGAATAGTTATATGGGCAACTTCATAACCATTTAGTTTCAAACTGCAATATATTCCTCAAAACTGTAAGGAGACATTCTAAACCTGTTTCCAATTATTTTACCACAAAGCTAAATATAATTATCGAGCACTAAAATAATCTGAACGACTGTTGACACGAATTACAAATTACAATAGGAGTCGAAAAACACATCTATGAATCTAAGTGCTTCCCACATTGTATGCTCACCAATCAAATGTCTCCTTACCCAGAGATCGTCCTCCTGCCCTTGTAATTGATTGTGTCAAAACAGGGCTGATATCATCAACTTTATATCCGTTGTGATTATTTCGTTATTGGACCAATAGCTAAACAATCCAATCGATCTAACACAGTACATTTACTTCGATAACAAATGTACTGGTAGCCCCGCATTTGTGTTTAAACTCTTGCGCGTGTAAACACCATTAGCTTCATCAGGCTAACGTTGTGCATCACGTCAAACTTTCCAACATTTCAGGCAGGGCAATTACCAAAATTCTATCCTGAAACTATCAGCTGTTTGAGTTTGACATGGATACGAAAAGTTTCTAGTTAGTTAGCACAAGTTGTATATTGACAAGAACGAGGCACGCGCCGTTTGTTACCGGAAATGAGTGCTTGGGCCACTTAATGCCAACCAGAGGGGTGTGTTATGTTGTATAACTTATGACTCGTGGCTTTATCTGTCTTTTTTAAGTTTGAGTTTTGAAGTTATACGATTATTTTTTGTACATTAATGTTTTCTAAATACTTTGAGTCGTTTTACTTCCATTGTATAGTTCTATATTTTAGTTAGCTTGTGCCACTAGGAGTACAATTGCTCTGAATAAATTCTCCCTTGGTTGCTAAGATACTGCGATGAGCAGTCACAGCACCAGCGGGTTGCCACGATTCTGTGTTTCCAGCTAGGTACTTTGGATTCATTCGCGGAAAAAGTAGTTTCCTCCTCACCTGCAACAATCTGTTTTAGCAGTTTTCACTCATTGTGGTATCAACAACAGTGGCTTTTCAGGATATAAGCATTTCCATGTGAAAATACCAGCTCATAACATGTGATTTACCAGGGCCAGTGCCTTCCATAATCAAGACTTCTTAAATCCAGAGATGAGTAATACAGGAAGCCCACAGGCTTGGACGGTGCTGCACTCAGTGATTAAACATCAACGAGTCAAGACATTGTCTACTACTCACAGGTTGAAGCAGCTAATACAGTATTCAGAGTTCAGAATGTAGGTGTTGTCTTTGACATATTACACATAACTAACTTAAAATATTAAATTGTAATTTGTTGTGAATAAACAGTAATGATTTATGTGGGTTATTTTTATAGGACAACATATTAAATTTATGTTGTCTGTTCTTGCATTCTTGCATTCTTGTGTGATATAATCTTTCATGGCCCAAGAATGGTCCCAATTCAAAGGCATCAAGAATTCTTAAAATGTTCTGTGTTCTTGATCCACCCCAAGTATCGAGGATGCATTGGTTGTATCAAGACTACATCTGATATTCCTCCAAGAATGATGTCAGGAGAGCAACTTTTCGTGCTGATAGCTTATGACATTTTGCATATGATCATTCACTCAACTATTGGGTAGGGGTATCGCCACACTATGTAACAACAGTTTAGTATGCTATTCATTCCTAACCTTAGCATAATTATAAATACAAGTCTTAAGTACAATAAAGTCTTTCATTTTATTACAAAGTGCTTTGTGAAACCTGTCCCTGGTTCAGGACGTTCTTGTGTTGTTATATCTAGAAGTTCTAGAAGCCTCAGTCCTCTTGTTCTGCCATGCCTCTAACGAGGCACGCTTTTGCCTTCTTTCACCCAGATTGACCACTGGGTGTCAGCCAAGCCCTTCTCTTTTTGTGCCATTTGTCCTTTTGCCAATTTTCTGCCTTCCTCATATTTGACCTCTTTCCCCATTGCCTTCACGCTACTGACAGTTTGCTTCATCCCTACAGAAATTTGTCAATTTTCTTAACTTGGAATAGTGTACCAAATGTAAAATATACAGAATCTATTATAACAACAATAATAATAATGGTACATTTAAGAAGAAGAAGAAGAAGAAGAAGATGAAGAAGAACTGCTTAAATAACGAGAGAATAAGAAGAAGAAGATGCATTACATTGCCAGATAGATATTTCCCACCAGAGGAAGTGACATCTCTGGGTGCAGGCAATGCTCCTACGACATAAAGTCTAATTTCCAGTTTTTGTTTAAATAGCAGAAGCGGAGGTACTTGAATGATGACTTTCTAACAGGGAGGTTAGTATCTGCAACAACACAGACCAATTAATGTCTCCACCCAGACAATCAATCAAGGAAATGTGGTCCAAGACCAGACACAAGTAGAGACTCAATCAATGGTGATTGTATAAACTATAATTACATAATAATAAATAAAACATGCTTCCCTGTTCTTTATTGATCTAAAATTTGCCTTGTGAGTTGAACCCCCTCGAACTTTGACATTTTTGACAGAGCATGTCATGTAACCTATCTAATGTGGAAAACAGTTGAGCTTTTGCCAAAGTGCAGCATTTATCAATGTCACTTCTTTGTCAACAAAATGTATTAAAGGTATGTGTTGGTTTTGCATTTACAGTTGCACTAAGTGCACAGACTCTCACAAGAACATTTGCAGCAAACCAAAGAGCAGCTTAAACGTCGTAATGACAGGGGAACTAGGCTCAGACAATTTGTACCAGGAGAAGATGAATTGTTTCCCACTTGTAGCTTGAAATTACTCGCAAAGTGGCCAGGACTGTTTGTGGTCACACGGCGAGTGGGGGATGTAGACCATGAGGTTGCTGCGTACAGACAGGACCCATAGCAAGCAGCAATGCCGCAATCTCAAAAATGGTGGAACAATGAGGTCCCTCCCTGTGACACTGGCCTTGGTGATATATGAGGGGGAAAAGTTTGGACCAGAAGTCCCAAATTCTAAAATAAACACTTTGGCTCAGTATGGTAGCAGTATTTCACACTTCCAACCACCAGAGGATGTCACCACACAGAAACGTTGCCAGGTTTAACAGTGCGTATGCATCTCTATGGACTGCCCACTCAGAGGAGAGAAATTGTGTTTTAGTGCCAGGATTAGCCCCATTGTGATAGTGGTGAAGGGTGATGGGGCTATTTGGTTCTGTGTGTATTACCAAAGGATGAATGAGCATTCTAAATTGGATGCGTACCCTGTGCCATGGGTTGACAAACTCCTGGACCGGCTTGGCACTCCAACATTTTACACCACACAGGATTGTACCAAAGGCTGGTGGCAGATTCCCGTGTCGCCAGAAGCTTGCGAGAAAAGAACCTTCTCCATTCCCTTTGTTTAGTATCAGCTCGCTAATATTTGGGTTGTTCAGGGTGTGGCGCTCTAATGCTGCCGCCTATCTGGACGGCGTTGTCATCTATGGTGACACCTGGGTGGCGTATGAGCAGCAGGGTTGCAGCTGTCCTGGAGACGCCACAGGAGGCAGGGCTCAGGGCCAAGCCATGGACGTGTGTGATGGTGGGAGAGAGATACGGTGTCTGGGTTACCACTTGGGTAATGGAGAGGTGCGGCCATAGACAGAGAAAGCCATTGTGGCTTCCCCACGGCCAAAGTCTGAATAAGTGGTTAGAGCGTTCTTGAAATTGGCCAATATCGGCAGTTTGACCGGCAAACACACACATGATTTTTTTGCATTTCACACTAGAGCTGTAGGTAGTCAAACAAGCAAAATGAAAATAAAAATAGCATACGAATGGAATATCAAAAGAGTTCGAAGGAGAGTAGAGCATTTTTCAACATCAACTTCAGAATATCAGGTGACTGACTCAAATTGTACACCACTGAGACACAACATTTCTCAGCTCTTTGACGAGTGTATCCCTTAGCCGTACTTTTTTTCAAAAACATTTCTAAGTAAGCATTATTGTATCATCCCAGTATAATATTAAAAATAATATAATGCTTATTTACAAAGCAAAAATAAAATTGGCACACAGTGCAAAATGCATGACACATCAAAATAATTAAGGCTCCAAATAATACCTAATCTTTTTTGGGAAAAACAGATCCTGTACTTTACTACATAATTTTTTATGTCATCTAATATGTATGGTATCTGAATTATTGTAAATTCATATATCATAGATAATCTTACATGTTCTTATGGATTACATTATCTGTCTTTATCAACTTGCTTGTCCTTCCATAAAAGTATATATTTGTAGGGAACGCACTTGTGCATCAGTTTGCGTTTAATGAGAATCAGAATGCCTTTATTTGTATCATGCTCAATAGTTAACATGGCCTACTAAACAGCAGTCATTCAAAACACTTGCCTCTATAACCGCTCGCTCACTGTTGCACCACACAATGATGTTGCACTGTATCCGAAGGGGGATTCTACAGATTTGTGCTTCCCTGCAAATAGTTGTTCACAAATTCATTTGTTTAAGTCAGACCCTTGACGCCATACTTTAAGGTACTACCATGCATTGCAATAAATCGCAAGTTGTCCGAACTTAGCTGACATTGATTACACTTTTTGTTTTAGTAGTAGTAGTAGTTAAAAGTATTAGTAAAAACATTTCACACCAAACATTATAGATCTCTAAAACGTAATACAATGCTTGCCTACCTTATCAATTTGTGGTTTATGTCCACATGAATAAGTGAAAGCGGCCCAATTTAATATGTCAGTACTGGTTGCGCTTAGGGCCATGGTCACAGCCTGGCTAATTCATAATATTACATGGTTAAATATTTCTACAATGTCACACCGAGAGCATGAGATGAGTGCTTTGGAGAAGGAGATTAATTTACTTGATAAGCAGCTGGTATGTGTGTCCATGTGTGTCATGATCCCTGCAACTATGTGTACAAACAGCTTGGTGTTATAGGAAAATAACGGCCTATTTTGACAAAATTAACTTCTTGGTTCTATGTACATTTGCACTCAGTCCCATATGACAAGGGTGAGATTAACCTTTTTTTTTTGCTAATTCTCAGCATCTCCAATATTATACAGGAATGGGATCGGTTGCTAAGGTAAAAGAACAATTTGTGTTGTATTTTTGAAAGACTTGGGGTGCGAGATAATGCATAGGCTATTGTTATAGACTATTCAGAATAAACAATTCTAAAAAACACGGAGGGGCCGTGTGACGGCACAGGGAAACCACAATCTGTCTGGTGAAGCAGGTGTGTGCGTGTGTGTGTGTGTGTGTGTGTGTGCGTGTCTGGGTGTGTGTGCGTGTGGTTGTGCGTGCGCGTGTGTAAGCGAGGATGATTGCCACACAAGTTATAAAATTGTTCCACGAACAATGTAATCCACAATCAATGCATGCAGTTGGCCCAACATTTACTTCAGTAAAATAATGACTATTTTCAATGGATTTGACTAATTCAAGGTCTTAACCGTTCAAACCAAATATCGAGTAAAGCTAATGGATTTTCCAACAGCGTAATAAACGAGTATAAAAAAATATTATATTCGACAGATCTGGGGGTAAAAGGATTTCTTGAACTTTTATATCTTCATACTTGGTTTTTCCGGCCAACTTTCAGACACTTAACTTTCCCTCTTTATAGTGACCGTGGACCCCAAAGAGATAGAATGGTAGACTCCCTCCATCTGAAAGGAAAGTGATGTCATGGCCGGTGAGTGGAAACGTGACTTAGCATCGATCGCAATTTCGGAAAGGACAGGAGGGCCAATTTCAAAACACCATTGAGAGAAAGCTTATGTTTTACGTTTTGCCATATCACGCTCTTAGGACTTTATTACTATTAAATTTTAACAGCGTTTGAATGCAGTCGCGGCACGATTACTGAGTAAGTCCTAAGTGAACTCGAACGCCGGCGGCATTAAAAAAGTTTTTGTGCGACGTGAAACCTTGCATCGACCACGGAGTTTTATTTTGCCCCCTCGGTTCTTAAACCAAATATAAGGCATGAGGGAGAGTAAAGGCAATGAATACAGGCTCTATTTTGCACAGAATCTGGTTTGACATTGAGTGGTAAGTTATTTACCCATTCTGTTTTTCGTGCACAGCCAATAGTTACAATTTGAAACTGTAACAGGTGCCACATTCTTTCACACTTTCCTACATTGCTATCGTTTTTTTATATTTTTTTATTTAACGTCATGAAATAGCGTTTCTTGTGCTTAAGAACTTTCCGATGCAGATCAAAGCAGTCTACTGCAATGGAACATCGTGTGGCAGCAGTATGTGATATTCTATATGCATTTTTAACAGCAAGTAGATTAGAAGTGAATCAATTACACTGAATTGGATTACAAACATTATAGAGCAAGTTGCGGAATTGTTAAATAGCTGTGTTTGTTACTTTAATTGGCTAAATTACTTGGGATATATCACTTTGCCAAGACAAATGATTCCGTTGTTCACTGTCATAAACTGGGCACTTCAACAGCATGTTCAGGTGGTAGTGGAGTGTAAATAATAGATATGATATTAAACTGGTTCCTTTCGAACATAGAGGCTAAATAGTTTTTTGTTGGATTGAGGCTGCGGTTAACTGGTTGGGAATAGGAATATTGTAAATTGAACCAACACACACACACACACACACACACACACACACTCTCTCTCTCTCTCTCGTGTATTTATTGCAAAAAGACTAGGCATTCCTGCAGCAGTTTATTTATCAATAAATCACCTCACAGCTTTTGATGTCAGTTCCAGGTGTTTGTACATCGGCCTTCCAGGGATGTTCTCCATGTGAATGAATCATCTCGTGGTGCTCAAAGGCCCATCATTTATACAACATGTAATAAATTGTTTATCGGTCATATTCTGAACAGTACGTTGGTAAAGTAAAAGTCAGCCTGTAAGGTAGGCCACTGCAGTCCTTTCACAAGGACATGTTTATTTTCTTATTGTTACTGAAAAAGTAACTTGCGTATTATTATGTCATTATGTTGCCGGTTCAAGGTAGGTTATGAGAGAGTGCTGTGCAGGTCACTGGACTTTCATCGCTAATAATACCACATTAATGGCGCTCATGCAGGGCCCGGTTAGTCTAATAGGTAAGGTCCAACTTGCGAGGCATACCGCAGGCTATTGCTGCTTATTTTCTTTATCCTATTTGTTTGTATCTTTCTCTGTCCGCTGAATTGGTACCTTTTTGTAATTCTCTCGTTTGTGCTGCCTGACATCCCCTTTCTTCTTTATTTAGCTAGTCTCTGAGATGGCGCCCGTCTCTCATTTACATTTTGTTGTCCTTTTTTTTTTACGACAAAAAGGAGCATAGTTCCTCTAAATGTAGCTCGTCACCCTAGATGTCATGTTGGTATGAAAATAGCCTAAGATGGAAGCAAGGAAAACCTCTTTTTATGCTCAACCTTGAATAATGGATTGATAAGCCTCTGCAATGATGTTTTCTAACCAGACAGTGTTACTATGCTTGAGATATACTACTATATGGAAGCATTACTGTAACTCTGTTACATAAGATATATATAAACACCTTGAGTCAAACAAAGGCTCTGTGATCTCACTCTTGATCGAATACAGTGGTTATATACCTTGTTGGAGGTTCTGAACCCTGCAAGTTTCATAGGCGCATTCACCAAACCCTTTGTACCCTTCACCGAACCCTTCCTACGGAACAGACAGGCACAAAGTGTGCGTGTCTCGACCTCCGCTGAACCCCCGGGACTGACTCACCGAAACCCTGGGGTTTGACCGAACCCGGGTTAAGAACCATTGATCTAATAGCACTATTGTGACTTCATCCTGACCCTATTTCCTGGTTTATTAATGTGTGTTGTTATGTTCTTCAGCCCACCTCCTGCCGCCACAGAGGCATGGCTGGTAGCGTCTTAGAGTTGTGAAACATTAGACAGTAAGAACACATTTCATCACCATTGTAGATAAGGCAAAGAGGCTTTGAAGATTAGAAACCTCACAGTTTATGCAATTTTCTTTCCAAACGCTAGTCAAGAGGGCGTGACGGTGAGCGAAGTGTGTGTGTGTGCGTGTGCGTGTGTGTTTGTGTGGAGGGGGGGGGGGTGTCATAATTTTTTTAAACCAAGGTTTTCGTCTCAAGTTTTGGGGTGTTCTACAGAGAGTGATGAGCCCTGCTACTTTGGGTGCCGCGGGGAGTCTGAGTGGATTTGAATGAGAGAGACAAAGACCGAGGCCGTATGCCATTCAGATTCAGCAGCCACCGATTAACTAACAGTCCAACAATAGTATCTCTGGGTGGAGGGGAGGTCTGGGCGGCTCTGGGTCCTATCAGCAGACATGTCCTCTATTCGGTGGCCTGGCTTCGTTTGTAAAAGGACGCTTTGTTTGCCTGACGGGCCACTCTCTCTGCGCCGCCCAATCACAGAGTGTGAAGCAGCAACTTCAGCTAGGGACCCTCAGCAGACATAAGGCTGCCGAATGAGTAGATTAGGAGATGGATTGCGTTGATGAAATGTCAAAATCCTTTTGGATTACTGGGGAGTGTAGTTTCATTGTGAACCCAGACTGTAGGAGCACAGGTCCAAGTATTTTTACAAGTATTTGTAAATGTACCGAAGCCTAATGTGTGAGGGCTCTTTATACTGTCAAAGTATTGTTCTGTACTGTCAGTTGGAACTGTAAGTTTTGATGTCAATCATTAGGTAGTAGGGGTCATGGTTACAAGGCTAGCTGGCCTGGTAGCTATAGGTCACTGTAATGTGACCTCAGAGTATTATACTGGTTAAGAATAAAAAATAAATCGCATCTTTTCCTACATGTTGGTTTCCTTTATGCGTGTATGTGTGCACGGTTATATTTGTGTGTGAGTGTGAAGTGAAGGGGTATGGTAGGGGTCTTTAAGTTAGATCCAAGCTAGGTTTTTAAATGGATAGCTTAACCGTTTGGGAAATAAGAAATGTTACTACTTGCTTGTCAGACCAGATGATCGATGTTAATGAGATGGTACGTCCCACAATGAGTGGTTAGGTAAAAGTAGCCTCGGGATTTTTGCTAAGCCATCCGACATTTACCTATTTACTTTCCAAAACAATTATTTTACATACAATCTGGCGTTGACGTCTTCTTTTCTGACCAAGGGTACAGATGATCCTTTCTTATTCCTCCAAAACCTGATCTGTCCCTTTAAGGTTTGTGCAGGTTTGGAAAGGGAGTACTGAACTTGATGAATTTCCTTGAAACACAATGAGAGAGAGCGAGTGTATCTGTGAAAGAGGGAGGGATTTTCTATAAACAATGAAAGGGAGTTTAAATGGGTGTTATGTATAAGTCCAAACTCCCGCAGACACCATAAGAGGAAAAAGTGAGAGAAACATAATGACGTGACTCAGAGATAGGCTTCATTATATTTCATTTTTAGTCTAGCTTTCGTCTATTCGTTCAAACTGGTCAGATGTCCTACAGCCTTCACTTGGCTCTAGTTAGTCTCGGGCCTGGAAGCTTTCTGTCCTCACATTAAAAGCTTTCATACTGAGAAGACAGGCAATGGATTTACTGGTTATTGACTGTGTGTTAATGGGTGGGATGCCCCTGAAGGCCACTAATGCTGTGGTATTGGTTTGTCGGACAGCAGAGGTTCTATGGACACTTCTGACCTTGGCTTGGGGGTTATGAAAAGGCATAAGACCGGACTGTTATACTATCATTTAGAACGGTTTGTGACTCATTCATGATGTTTAAGGACCGGTCTGTGATCTGTGACCCTCAGTGGCCTGTGTTATGAAAGGCTAGAGGTTGGCTTGAGAAAGCCATCTCCAACGAGAGGAGGTTGTCTGCCAAATGATCAGCTCTCTGGATTCGTATTCCAATGGACTCTTTGATGTGTCCAGAGAGAAATGACCAGACTGAAAAAGGCCCCCAGACATAATGTTGTTAGGTTGTATGTAGGCGACGTACCATAACAATCCTATTATGTTGGCAAAAAAAAAATATATATATTTGTATGCACTGTGCTCATGTTAAAAGAGGTGTGTTTAGATTTATAGACACTTGTAACTGTGTGAAAGCGAATTGGACACAGTGGTTGATCGGCAGGATGACCCTGTGACCTCCAGGTCGGCCCTCAAAACATCCATGACCCTGGAGGTGATCTCGGGTCAAGGAAAGGGCTTTGACCCCCCCCCCCCCCCTTACAGCCAGCCCTCTGTCGTGACAGCTGCACACGTTTGCCGGCCTCTTTGCCCTGTCAGGGGTCTGCCAGCAGCACCTGTCAGGGAGCGGACGTGGGGAAGCTCCCCCAGTGGTCAGCACAGGCCCCAGGCCTTGGTGGGTCATGGGGTGGTCGGGCGTGAAGAGGTTTGGGCGGGGTATGGTCCAGTCATCTGTTGATGGCACATGTTGTGTTGGGGTTATTTATTTATGGCAGCAGCCCCCCCCCCCCCCCTCCCCCTACAGCTGAAGAGAGAATGGAGGTGCTCTGTCTTCCGGGAGCTGTTCTCATGCCATGTGTTAGTGTTCCCACAGCGGTGTAAAGCTCTGTAAACACTTAGACTGAGCTCTAAACAGGGTCCGGCGTGTTCTTTACACTCACTGTATTGAGAACGACATGTTTAGGATTGAAAGACACGAAGCTTAAGGACTTACCCAGAGTTGTTTTGCCAATGAATATGAAAGCGTGATGTGTTTTCACCCAGACAAAGAACCTGAAACCCTATCTCCCGTGCGGTAGAGGTCAGGGGGACAGTGATGTGGTACTGTTACGGCTTCTTCACACAGACAAACGCCCCGGGTGTGTGCGCACGCGTGCCCGTGTGCCGGCAGCCCCCAATAAGCCGTGAGCTTTGCGAACAGTTTGTGTAACGCTTACTTTGGAAACAATGTTCCGTTCAAATGGCTAAATGTTTGACCAGTTCACGAATCTTTAGAAAGAAAGCATTCTGATCATTTAACATCTGCATATGCTGGACCCGTGGAAAGCCATATTAAAGACTGCATCAGTCGTCTCGAAAGGATGACCCACTACCATAGTCAAAAAACACACACACACACACACATACAATAACAAACACATAGTGAAAAACACGGAAATGAAAGACCTTATCTCACCGTGTCTCATCTGTGGTGGAGAGCATGAACTACCGTTGACCCTGTGACTACGGCAGTCAAGAGAATTAGCCGCGAGGTCAGACACCCTGCCTACACTGATTCATGAGATTCAGTGATAACGTTCTGTTGGTGTGGTCTAAATACTTAGTGTATCCCTGGTTTAGCCTGTGTGTGTGTGTGTGTGCGTGTGTCTCTCACACTAGGGGGGCGAGTGACGCATGTTAAACCTTATGACAATGTTCCCTACCAGGGATGTACCGTGGTTTATGCTTCCTAAGGAGTGAGTGGAAACTTGGCGACCCACTTCCTTCTCCTTACGGAGCTCCTGAGAGAGAGAGAGAGAGAGAGAGAGAGAGAGAGAGAGAGAGAGAGAGAGAGAGAGAGAGAGAGAGAGAGAGAGAGAGAGAGAGAGAGAGAGAGAGAGAGAGAGAGAGAGAG
>JAVQJS010117534.1:0-25728 GCA_036024795.1 Galaxias rostratus | reverse complement strand
GAGGAAACCGGAGTACCCGGAGGAAACCCACGCTAACACGGGGAGAACATGCAAACTCCACACAGAAAGGCCCTCAGGTGGGAATCGAACCCAGGACCTTCTTACTGTGAGGCAACAGCGCTAACCACTGCGCCACCCTGCTGCTCAGAAAAACAGTATTGGTTCATACAATACATTTTATTTAGTTTAAAGCGCCTTTTCAGGACACTCAAAGCGCTTTTACACAATTAGGTCACCAATTAATATCATAGACTGAACAATGGACCGACGGCTATCAAACACTACACCAAGTCGGAGTAATACCACACCAGCCAATTTGAGCCAGACTTGCTCACCCCACATATATTACGTCTTTCTCACACACAAAGAACACACAGACTGACTCCAGATCAACTGTCAGTGACTGGTCAGGGCACTGGCAGGAGGATGAGGATGTCTTGTCTTTGTCTCATTGACATTCCTCATAATTTTATCACCTAGAATCCTGAAGCCAAGCCAAGGCCAAAACTTTCCTGTTCCCGGCCAGCTCAACCGCCAGGGGTGGGTACAGCCATAATCCCACACACGCTAACACGGGGAGAACATGCAAACTCCACACAGAAGGCCCTCAGGTGGGATTCGAACTCAGGACCTTCTTACTGTGAGGCAACAGTGCTAACTACTGCACTACCGTGCCGCCCTAGACACATACAATACCTCATAATGACATAGTGAAAAATAATGTGTAAATATTCATTAAAAACAAAAACTTTTTTCCATTAGTCATCCTTGAGATGTGTCCAAAATCGGATTGTAGTCCACCTGTGATACATTCAATTGAATGGACAGGATTTGACAAGGCACGTACCCTTTCTATAAAAGGCTCCTTTGTTGACAGTGGAAGTCAGAGCAATAATCAAGCTACAAAGTTGATTGGATTGCAGATCCCTATTATAAGATTGTGTCAAGGCACAGATTTGGTTAAGGGTAAAACAATTATTCCTGCAGCATTTAAGGTCCAGAATAACACAGTGCTCTCTATTATTCTCAAACGGAATAAGTCTTGTACCACCAGGACTTTTTCTAGAGCTGGCTGCCTGGCAAAACTTAACGATCTGGGGAGAAGGGGCATGGTCAGGCAAATGTCTGAGAACCCGATGGCCACTTTGACAGGGCTCAAGAGTTCACCTGTGGGGGTGAAAGAACCTTCCAGAAGGACAACCATATATGCTGCACTCTGCCAACCAGGCCCTTATAGTACAGTGGCCAGACAGAAGCCACTCCTCAGTAAAAGACATACGATAGTCCAATTGGGGTGTGGCAAAGGGCACTTAAAAGACATTCAGAGAAACCATGAGAAACAAGACTATCTGGTCTAATGAAACTAAGATTGAATTATTTCGACTGAATGCCAAGCGTCACATCAGGAGAAAACCAGGCACCACTCATCACCTGATCAATACCATCCCTACGGTGAAGCATGGTGGTGGCTGCATCATGCTGTGGGGATATTTTTCAGCTGCAGGAACGGGAGACTGGTCAGGATCAAAAGAAAGATGAATGAAGCAAATAGAGTACGGAGAGATGTTTAGATTTTTAAGTCTATTTTAGAATACAGCTGCAACAACAACATGTGTACATTTACAATGTTTAAAAAATAGCTGAGTATTGGAACGATTTAAAACACACTAAAACCGCATTTATTATAACTCGTTTATCTTGTCAAGTAAGGATTCAAGAACTCATGAGCTGCAAAACATGATGTGTTCAGAACTGAATCAACATAAAACGTTGTAGGACAGAACGTTGGCCAGGGCAGATTGGATTGTCATTGTCTAACATATGCCTTTCTCTGTTGTCGCAGACCTACATGGCCAAGATATCCCCGTACTCAGAGATGTCAAACATAGACACTTCCTGGAATCTTCTAGATCAGTTAAACACAGAACGAACATCAAAACTGAAAAAGACATGGAGAGACATCGTGTGAAGAGGGCAACATTTTTCACCACTGGAGTGAAGGTCTGTCCGCAGGACAACATGAAGGAGGTTGTCACCAGCCATCGAGCATACTACAAATTGAGAGGTAATACCAAGATGAAAAATCAATACCTTATCTCATGCACTTCTATCATGTTTAGTCCCCCCCCCCCACCCCCCAGCAACTCTTCAAATAGCTGCATCAACAGATCATATTTGTGCTTCATTTAGATTAACCAGATGTTTTTAACAACTTAAGGCAGAATGTCAGAATTGCTAACTCCCAAGCTTATACTGTGAAACCTCATATTCATTAGCAGTGATGAGAAGTCATGAATAAGTTAGATGCATAAGCCTTTGCTTACACATTCAATGGGAACAAGATGACGATTTAGCGGTTGATTGAAAGAAATCTCTGCAGCTAATTCTTATTATTCTATTCAAGTAATTACCGGCTTTGATGTTCATTGCTGCAACTTTCCAAAGAGGGAAACGTTCAACTTGAAAGACACACAAAGGATGGTCTAATCCCCATATAAATGCATGGATTTCTCATTGTATGCATAGAGATTACGTGCACTGATATCATTCAGTGCCTGTTTCATCGCATAAACACAGTAAATTAATTTCCATATCACTTTGGGGCAGAAACTAGTTGTATTGTAAACAGTCATGTACTTATTAAAATGAGACAATAAGCCTTTGCCCTGTAGGCATGCAGATATTGGACAATTGAGTGGTGCCGATTCGAAAGGAAAAGATTAAACCAAATAGGCAGTGACTCTGGAGTTTCACACATTCATTTGAAAATATTATAAGTGCAAATTTCTAACAGCCATTACAGAGTAAAGTATGGTAGAGTTAAGCAGTAGTCTTCTTTGAAAAAAAAAACTGAATAAATCTGAACGATAATACTGTAACTACATATGTTCTTATGTGCATGTGGATACAGGGAAGTCTATATACATAACACTATTCGGCTGGTGTTGACACTGTACAGAGTAACGGTATAAATAAATGAATGCTTAATTATGATTGAACGTGTTCAGTCTGTCAGGAGGCCATATGGGAGGCGTTTCGTGTCTTCCTGGACAGAGTGCCGAGCTCTGAGGAGTACAGGGACTGGCTCTACCCGTGTCAGCACGAGAACCTCTGTCTGGATGACCTGGCGCGTAACTTCAGCAGCACCCAGGAGCACTTGGATTTGGTGGCTAAGGTGAGTTTCACAGTTCCTCTGCAACGCACCCAAATACCTAAAATTAGCACTCCTGTCAGGCACTTGAAGCTGCCAATGACAAACCATGGAGGAACTACAATAAAACTGGAAAAAAACGTTATTCATTTCAAAAATCATGCTTAAAGGCCTATGATACTGCGATAGTTCACTGAAAATAAAATCATTTTGATGTACGACCTTCCCTGACTGAAGTATGTCTGAGGTTCTCACTTCACACAGTAAAAACATTATAGACATCTTTAGTTGCCATGACATTTCTGTTATATAATTTCTGATAATAATTCCCAGACTTCTTGTCTTGTCTTTGATTTCAGAGAGTTGCTGAAGAAGCTCAAAGTGAAGGGTGAGTATAGATGGGAAGATTGTTTTATCACAATTATAAATAATATCCTAACTAACTGAAATATGCTTTTCTTTTACATTAATTTAAACTACCAGGCAGTGTACAGTGTGTGAGTGAATAAACACTAGACTAGTGCACTAGTCACACATTGATACAAGATGAAAGCATCAACAGGTACATCATTTGGAAATTAAAATGAGAGCAAACTAAATTAATAGGGAACAGCCCCGAATTCTCCAGTCTAACCATACATATATTCAGCATTGTCACCATTTCAGGTGCCAAAAACTAATCTCAAGTTTGAGAAGGATGTCTGGACAATCGGGAAACCCAAATTAACACAGCGGATTATGGCATGACCCATATGTCTAGTAGATCGCTGGCCAGAGGGATATAGGTCAGGTTTAGGTCAATTGAGTTCAGCAATACCATTGCTAACGCTAGAATTTAATTCCAGTGAAGTCCCTTAACATATGCATGGGCTTGCTACAGCTTACCATAAGCCTGTGTTTGTTACACTAATCATTCATTTAATTGTGTCAGACTACAGTTTTTTAGATGTAGGCTTGGTAAAACAAAGCACATAATTCACTATATTGTTATTATGTTATTTTCCAGGGTTTCCACATCAACCATTGACCCAGCGGAGGCCGATGGGTGTAAGTCTTGTTCCCTCAACACCAACATCACAAATACAAATGAAAGTACCCTGAACGCATTCTGTGTTAAAAACAATGGTTTTCTCTCAGGTTCTTGGCTTCCCTCTGCCCTGCTAAATCCAAGTGGACAAGAGGTAGTACGTTTGGGTTCTGCTTTTTGAGATCTACCGATTAACAATTGTACTCTCAACACGAACATCTCTGGCAGCTCTAACGACCGTGTTGTTGTTATTTTTTGCTTTTTTTTCCTGACAGATCACAGAGTTCCCTAACATGCTCCCGGAGGACATTGAGGAGAAACACGAGTATGACGAACAGATAGTGGAGTTCAGCGTCACCATAGATGACCCTGGTTACAATGAGTTGCTAGGTGACCCCGACGCCCTGCTTTATCATGACATCACACAGGACCTGCATGATAAGGTAACAGTACAGATCAGTGCAGTAGTCTGCCCGCTCATTTTGGCCTCATGCATTGTACCACATCTGTATTTTGTGTGTGTTTTGTTGTTGTAATTTGTATATCATGCCTTTAAACGGGGCACTGCTGGAAAAGAAACCTGGTCTCCATCGGTTACCCTTGGATAAATAAATAACTTATTAATATAGTAACAAAATCTTTGCATGTGTTTGAAAGCAAGTCCATATGTCTGTCAAAATGGCATCTTGGGTCAGTGAAAAGTCCTATCCCTGAGATTATCCCTCCTTTGTTAAAATACTTTACATGGAATCTATACAAATCTGAGCACTTCAATAGCACTTATGCTGTTAGCACCAAACTTATGTCACATCCGTTAGGTTACACCCATCTGTTGAAAGAATTAGTGGAAGGTCAGAGAAAAGGAAACCATTGGCCATTACATGGGTGGTAAACCATTTAATGATACTTACTGTAAGTATAAAGTAATACAACGCTGTATTTTATTCAGTTAGCACATCATACATGTATAAATGTGAGTGGTTTGTAAAAATACAGTCTTACAGAGAGTGGGTTTTTAAAGCCATTAATAACAATAACGCTTATTTTCTCTGTCTTTTTTGATCAGATGCTTCATGTTTTTAACAAACTTCCAGGATTCAAAGAAATCCGAATTTTGGGATTTCGGTAAGTCATTTGAGGGAACATCAAACCTTGGTATGCTGAGCAGAGAACGATATTTCACAGAGCACAACATTTTTTGTTGCTACTTTTGTTATTACTTCAATGTCTGTGATGTTGTGTTCCGAGTATTACCACCACATAGCCTGGCCTGTCAGACATTGGACTCCTCACACTAAACGTACGATAATTTTTGAAAGCCCTGAACTGATTTCGCTTGTCCTCTTGTCGCTCAGATCTGAGGACGTGTCTATACGTTACGCTGTGGTGTTTAACGGCCACAACGTTGAGGGGATTCACAATCCCCGCTTCGACACAGATGTCACTGTAAATGGTCCTAGACTCAAAGACATGGTTGCCAAGGCCTTGAGTGAGGAGACATCATTGCCTGTGGACATGCTGTCACTTCGATTCAAACCTGGTAAGGTACATAACAAAGCAGAAAAAAGATAACGGAGTAATGTAAAATAGATTTAAAAATAATAGAACATATTGAAGCTGTGAATGTGAGTGAGTAAAGTGAATGATGACTTAAAATGAATTTACATGGATATTAATAGACTTACTGAATGTGGGTATCAACAGTTATGGGCCAAGAGCTACCAACTAGTTCTTACATGTTCAATTCAATAATGTGGTAGCTGAGAGGAACATGTTATTTGAACCTCTTTTCCCCTCCATATCTTTAGTTGGGGGTGCGGATGTAACCATGGAGACTTTGGTTACCCACGGGGTCGGTTCATCACCTGACGATGTCATCACAGTAGACCCCCTAGAGGAGAATGTTACTCCCTTGAATAATTTCATCCCCACCGTGGCATTCCTTGACAACTCCCTGGAGACGTTTACAGTCAAAGCGGAAGCGCACACCCATAAGCCTTTCTTCCCTGACGTCTTCCTCGAAGCCAGCCCTGAGCCCGGGTCAGGCCCACCTCCGCGGGTACTCATGGAGGAGCCTTCCCCAATGGCGGCGATAGTGAAGGTAGCTGTAGCTGATATCGAAGAGGTTGCTACGGAGACCATACCGGCAGTTTCGGTTGGGGGAAACAAAGACATAGAACCAGTACTAGAGGACATTCTTTCACCGATTGATGCTGCTGAGCCAGATGACACAGAGTCTGAGGTTGACTTGGTAGAAGGTAAGATCCTTTAATACCAAACTAGTTTAATTGCCTTCCATGATGCATTGTATATGGGTAGCATTGACCTTACATAGGTTACCCTTCAACAGAGAGAACTAGCTTGACTTTGGATAATTGGATGATGCCAATAAGCAAACTAATATTAGCTGGCTGATGGTTGTCATATTTCTTAATGGATTGCGAATGTAGCTCACAACTTCCCTACATTGGGCTATGGGCAAACGTGTCTTTTATGATGCAAACACCCTATCCTGTCAAAACATTACACATATCTCACCTTTAACCTCTGTCAAATGGTTTAATGTTGAGATTCTGAAGTTTATTACCTACCTCCAGGCAGATATCAATGAAGCCAGTGATCTATGATGCCCAATGCTCATCTGCTATGAGCGCCCTAGGCCCTGCGTTCAGCCCCTCAGAAATACTTGGAAGTCTGGCAATCACAAACACATCAGGATAGCTGTTGCAAAGAGGCGTGGCAACCTACCTGCCAAACTCCTTATGTGCACACTCCTGGTAGAAAGCGTGGCTGTCTGTATCGGAGTATATTGACCTTGCCTTATTCAAGCCCACACTAATCAAGGAGCGAGCAGGCGTGTGTAAACACATTTGAAGGGTGGTGTTTAGGAAAGGGTTTGTTTTTTGTGTCGTGGTGATTCAAATTATTGCACCTTTAATGCCTTGCACCTTTAATTATTCTGTGTTTTTTTTATTATTATTAAAGAGACTGCTGAGAATGAGGATAACTTTGAAGGCGTAACATCCTCTCCATATATGGAACCTGTGGATTTGGATTTACCGGAACCAGCACCAGCTCAGCCCAGCCCAGGCCAAAGCCCACCGATGTTGGTTGAATTGTCGGTCACTGAGATCATAACCCCCCCAGTCAACCCGCCCTCTCCCGAGGAGAACGTAGTCCAAGCAGAGGAAGGCGTGGAACCTCCCTCCGAGCCAGAGGAACCAGAGGTGGAGGTAGAGGAAGAGGAGCCAATGGAGGGACCCGTGACGCCTGCTTCAGGGGATTCTCCCAGAGGAGACATTCGGGACATGAACCAAACACAAGCACCTGAGACGTTGGGAGAGGAAAGCGGCAGCGGATTTCCGTCGGAGACAGACGAACACCCTCACGAATCCACCGCACCCCCGGCTCTCAGGCAGATGAGCACGCCGTTGATAGTGGCGGCCGACAAAAGCAAAGAGTTAGTGGTGTTCTTTAGTTTGAGAGTCACCAATATGATGTTTTCTGATGGCCTTTTCAACAAGAGCTCTACTGAGTACAGATCACTGGAGAACACGTTTCTCGAACTGGTAGGTAAACACGCTTTTGTTCTTGATATTATGGTTCTGCATGGATTATTGTCTTGCTTGTTGTCATAAATCCATGTCAGTGTCCAAAATTGTTTTGATAAGCTTTTTAATGCTGCATAAGAGGTAATGTTCACAAGTAGAACACCCAAAAATGCATGATAGCTCGAAGTTCATCATTACAATTCATTTTATTTACAAAAGTGAGGATATATTCTGTAACCATAAGCCTTACCCTCCCTCTGATTAATAGTATGGCTCTTAAGATAAACATACTTTTGTTTGTTGTAGGAATAGGACTTGTGGGAATTAAGATAAGATATCCATTGATGACCAAGTGTATGGCCAGACTGCATGTTCTGGTCTGCTGTTTGAGAAGTTTAAAATATATGTATGGATACATTCTTGTTTTATTTAGACACAGCTCTCTGAGCCCAGAAACTCACCAAATCCTGGAGCTTCCAGTAAATCTGGGCCTAAGAGGCAGACAACGTTAGCCTCCATACCGGTATTATTTCCATATTGGAACCACATCTCCCATGCCTCAAAGAGAGCATACTTTTTTACACTCTTTCTTTTAGCAACATCTAACTTTCTAAACACTAACAACTCAATCTAAGCTACAAAATACCTGCATGCAGTTTTGTAAACGCACTTTTAGCATTTCATTTTGAACACATTCTTTCTGCAGACTGTTGGTCATCCTTTTGGCTTTCAAGTTGTTTTTCAGCTGTAGACTCTTGCCTTCATTTGTGTAGTTCACTCTAATGTGAATGATAAGGAACTCTGTTTGCTCCAAATAAGCTTGTTACCACATTTAATAGTTTTAGAATAATTGTTTATTGTAAATTCGAATTTTTGCTTAAACTGTGTGTGAATTCATTGACCGTCTCTTTTTAAAGTTATTAGAAACCATAGAATTAGTTAAACAATTTTCTACAGTCAATCCTCACAAGGATATAGAAGGCTGTTGTAGGAAATTAGTTTTTCTATTATTGTAAAAATGACTAAATGATCAGATATGTATTGGTAATCTTGCAGATGTTTTCTCACAAGTATAAACAGTGTTTGTTGCAGTTTTCACAATATATAAACATTAAATCGAGTTTGTAGTTAATGGAGTTAATTGAAGCATTGCTTGTAATAAGTTATTTAATAACCAAATTAAAAATATTGCTTTGTGCCCTGGACCTTGTATGTAAAGTTGCAGATGTGGATGAATGTCCTTCAATTCGATGTCCTGTAATAACCACCTATTGAGTTGATGAAAGAAAAGTATCTTTGGTCAGGTTAAACTGATAAGACGCTTAATAGGATCAACACAGATACAGTACATTTAGAAAATCAAAGGTCGTCCACAGGGCTCTTTAATTCGCTTTGCTTTTAAGCCCAACGGTTTGCTAGTAATTGAGGATGGTCGGAATCACGAGACCAAGGTTGCTGGAACTATTACTATCCCTCAAAGGTTTCTGACACTGTAAGAGGCTTTAGGTATTACTATTAGCACAGGCATAAACACATCCTTAAATTAGGGGTTTCAACCAGCTTAAGACAACATCAGTCAATTGTGTGCGTATGTGTGTGCATGCTTACACGCAGGTACACGCAGGTGCTTGGCCGCTTAGTAGGATTTTCCTGACAAATGGTCTGGATTCTTTGAAATGCCTTTGCAGATGCTGAGTTCTATGCATGCCAGATAAAACAAAATGGCTATGCATACATAATGTATATTTATATTAATATACAAACAGAAGCTCAGTCTGAACATGAGATTGAACTACAAATAGGTTTGCTTCTTCCTATGATTGCAGTGAATGTCTTGAGTGCAGAAAAAACGGGAGTGCCAGAGTTTAGCGGTTTTTGCTACCTCATATTTTTTAACATCATCAAGATATTATAGTCACACTGTAGCTGAATATTGCATATTGAACAAAACATGTAAATGAACTGATTTTAATTTAACTCATTGATTCTCCATATCCAATCTTAAGTGGTTGCCCAAACCAGAATGTGTTGATTTTTAATTAACCAGTTTCTAGTTTTGCATCTTACTCTTTCTGCCCAAAAGTAATGTGGTCAGAGGTTTACAGTGGTAAGTATGCCTAGTGTATTTTACCCATAAGAAATAACAACATCCTCTGTTTAAATGGGAAATTTAGCCTTTTGTTCTTAAGTCAAGAAAAATTTGGCAGAATTTTTTTTTCAGAATTAAATGTTTTTTATAAAAAATGTTGAGCCCATTTAAACTGATAGATTTAGACATACACACCCATCTGTGATAATGTATATCCATAGGAAACTAGATTGATCAGCCCAGCCCCTTTTCCTGTACCTAACTTTTACTCCTGTACCTACTGGTCTGTGTAGCAACCAAAACATTGGACATGGAGGCTAAAATTACTAAAACAACAAACATGTATAACATTATTTCATTTTTTGAGGTAGGGTTAAAAAACAACAACCAGGGCTTCTCGAAACAACAACCAGTAGATACATGTGTAACGTCAGCAAGTATGACATAGTTGCTCATAGAGTTAGACTGTAGGCTATGTACCGTTACCGTACCATCTGTTACCATAGTGATCTACATACGGAATGCATAAAACACAAGGAGGTAAAGGTTTTGAATGCATAGAGTATTATGATAAGCAATGGTCTACAGTTCCTCTCTCAGAGATAGGATAAGACGCTGTTGTGTGGTACATTTCTCTGTTAAGGCTCTTCTATGGAATTGAAGCCCCCCCCCCTCCTCTTCGCTTTGACCTATGTTGCGCTTACACGTCAGGGAATTAAAAAGTGCACGGTTGATAGTAGCCAATCTAAAACAGCTTGACATTTCAAAGACAAGCAGATCGCTAGCAGAGGCACTACATTGTTTTCCAGAAGCCGGCAAGGGACCGGCAGTAGAGTGGCTGCACGGTGCTCTCTCTCTGTGAGTGACTGGTGGCATATCAGACCCATTTAGCTGCTTTTCTGGCCCCTCCGTGCCTGCCAGTGATAAGTGGAGTAACCAGATCAGAGCAGAGCGCCTTAAGGCCTCTTATCTCCTGGTATACAGGCGTACTTCCGTTCGGCTAAGGTCCGTAATCTGCCCTTCTCACTGTTTGTGGTTTGATGATGTGTGCTTGTCCAGTGTTGAAGCAAGAGGGGACAGGATTAATCGGTCACTACCTCCTACAAGGGTTGAACATCGAATTGGCACTCAAGACATGGCAGCCTTTTTTGTTTATGTTTAATGTACAAAGTCATGTCTAATCATGTAGAATAATCTTGCTGGACATTTGACATGAGTAAGATTAGGTGGAGATAATAATTGGGATTCCTTTGGGATTTAATGAATCGCTGTTGCTACTGCTGATTAGCATTGATCAGTTGGTTCCTGGTCTAGTAGACACTATATACAGTACTCACTATGTACAGTTTGGACGTTTGAATAAGCTTTCCAATATATGGGAATGGGAAAGTGTGTCCACACGTTTGAGGGGTACTGTATGTGCATAGTATACTTCATACTGATGAGTCTCTGTAGTCTACTTTTGATGGCATTCTGTGCTTTTCCTTCTACTCTTTCACAGATTCTTTCCAATCCTAACAAGCAATGGTTTATTTGAGATGAACAATAATTGCAAGATTTCATGGCATTCAAGCAATACATTTGGCCCACATACTTTCCAAGAGACATGGAAATAGTATTTGACCCAAATTCAACATAGGCATATATATGTGACCCAAATACAACTCAAAGAGCACAGCAACTTGATGACTGTTCCCTATACTCATTAACAATTAGGAGCATAAACTTGTAAATGTAATTTGAAATAAGATGCGTTATTCAACCGTGATAGAGAATAATGCAATTAAACCCCCAATCTCTATTTTCCTGCATGGATATCATTAAATAAATTACTTTAACTTTTGATTTTGTTTTCATTAAAAAGATTGTTTTCACTGAAAGTGCTCGCAGAACTCTCTTTAAAACCAAAAGAAAAAAAACATGATTGCTTGCTTGCCAATACACTGTAGATTCCAATCAACATCTGTAATACCATTAAATCAAATTTAATAATTTATTAGCTTGTCTGAAAGCGAAGTGCTTAGACAGCTAGAATGCTGTTTACAGACTAATTCCCAGGTCTCCTTTCCCCCTCCCAGTTACTGCCTTACTTGCAAACCAATCTGACTGGATTCAAGCAATTGGAAATCCTCAACTTCAGGAATGGCAGTGTTGTGGTGAATAGCAGGATGAAACTGGACAAACCTGTGCCATACAACGTGACAGAAGCCGTTCACTGTGTGCTTGAGGACTTCTGCGACACAGCTTCCAAACGACTGGACATCGAGATTGACAGTCGCTCTTTGGACATAGAACCTGGTGAGATACACAGCACATACTTTAGACCTTCAGAACACTAGACTGTGTACTGTAGTACATGAATATTTTAAGCACCTAAACAATGGAACTCTCTCCCTTCTAATTCACAATTCGAACTCTCTGTCAATCTTTCAAAACCACCCTAAAGCAAATCTTTTCATCCTATCTTACCCTAATTAAATCTGTTTAGAATCGGGTCCCATCACTTTTTATTTAAACACTGTCCTATTGTAATACTTAAAAACTTCAAACTGTTTCTCCCTGTTTCTGTTTATTTGCTGAATTTAGTCATGTTCTCTATGGATGTTGTTTGGGTGTCAAAAAAGCAATGCGAACATGAAATGAATTATTATTATCAAGAACACGGGATGCATTTAAGACACTGTGAAATGCGAACATCTTTACGCAACATAGAGCCAACAGAGCAACAGAATGTACTGTGGTATACATCACAGGTCACATCACTGGGAGAAAAAAAGAAGCTGTTTCTCTAATCAAAAACACTTAACATTGTGGTGTGCTGATGGATGCATTTAACACAGACATTAATTCATAAGGTCAGAGAGCAAGAGCGTTTCGCAACAACAAGCAGCCTGACCCGGTTGTCCTCTGCCATCCACGAGGGGGTTATGGAATACCTCCCTGGTCTAATATATCGTCATCATGAGCTCCACTCTGTCTCGAGACCTCATTAACAGCACCTCATTGAAAACAGACACCTCCATTCACATCAATCGAAACGCCCTTTAGCTTCTCCTCTGTGAGTGCACACAATGTGGAACAGGGAGAGACAGGTGGACAGCATTTCATTAATGCTAATAACTCTCTCGTCTCATCTTCTCAGTGTTTTTTTTTTCTCTCTTTTTTTTTTTAGCTGACCAGGCAGATCCCTGTAAGTTCCTGGCCTGTTATGAGTTCTCTCGCTGCGTGGTAAACAGTTGGACGGGGGAGGCCGAGTGCGTCTGCGACCCTGGATTCAGCACCAAAGACGGCTCTCTTTGCCAGAGTGCTTGTAGCTTGGAGCCAAACTACTGCTTCAACGGAGGCCTTTGTGAAATCATCCAAGGCCACGGAGCTACCTGCAGGTACCAAAGAAGAAGAAGAAATGTGTATCGGGCATGAACAAATGACCAATTCTTCTACAAAATATACATATATTTAATTACAAACATGCCATTATAGTTTACTTAAGAATATGTTTCAAATATCCCCATTAGTTATAAAAAATATGCATTTTAAGTAGAAGTAATGCTTCACTATTGCTCTTCATAAAATAAACTTTATTATAAGATTGAGAAGTTACAACAGTTCATATCATCTTCCACATCGTAACCTGTTGTTTCTTGACTGTCTAAGGTGCCCTGTAGGTAAATACTGGCATTATCATGGGGAACGCTGCAAAGATTTGGTGTCCATGCCTGTTGACCCACCAATGATCGTAGCCTGCCTTGCGGGAAGCCTCGTCTTCGTTTGTGCTGGGATTGGCCTCTTAATATGCATCAACAAGAAATGCGTACGGACCAGTAAGACGGTTGCTTTGGTGTAAGTAGACCTCTGTATGTTACGAACCAGATTTCAGTTGCACGCATGGTATCTTGTGGAGCGGTTAAAGCCAACCCCTGTGTCTCCTCCGTGTCGTAGGCATACACTCGCTCCCTATGCCTTTGAGAATACACTGAGAGTGAACCCAGTTTTTGAAAACGAGGACGGCACCTTGACCCAAGTGTCCACATTACAATATACCTCAAGTTCTGGGTCGACAATGTCCCAGCCCTCTGAGCAGGACACTTTGCCCTCAGTTGAAAATATTCATCTTAGTATTGAGGTAATCTGTAAAATCGAATTGGCACCTTAACCTAAACTACTAACTCAAGCATTCAGAGAAGTCAACTAATACCCACTAACCAGCAACAAATCATCACCATGCTACCTTCACGCAACCTTTGTTATAATATGCCGCTCACCAAAAATGTGGGTCACGGAATTTTGTTAATAGAACGATTTTCGTCCCAGGGAACAGAGTATTGGGACAAATGCATCCAAGCTTTTTCCTTAATTAAGATGGATTCAAGTGTCACTTACAAAAAGAAAATTTGAACAGATTTCTGTTTCTCCCCAAACAGATCCCCAGACAACTCTACACAACAAGATCCGAAAAGTTAGTTTCTGAAATGGTGGACTTTCATCAGTGTATACCACACAACGAGGTAAGGCCCCCCCATAGTTTGACCTTTAGCCTTTTTTATTGTGAAATATTGTGGAACACTATTGTATGCATGATGCACTTCAGAAAACAGTCCCTAAAAATAAGTGTTCGGATTAAATCTTTCAATTGTAAGGGTCTAGCTCGAGCATGGGTTTGCACGCTGGTGTTTAAGTATACATATCTAATATTTTACAGATTTATGATCCATGTAAAGATACCGGAGGGAGTATATGTACCTCTTTCTAAAAGCAAACCACAAGCTCCTATTTAGGTACTTATTCATGACCAAAACCTATTTCTTCAAATCAAAATGATAGCTAAATATAAACCGAATCATTAACTATTCTCAAAGGAATTTCGTAGTACGCTTACTATTTTTTTCAATGTTAATCCAGCCCATACTTCATAACACTTTACATTAAATCAGTAAGGCTCTATTTGCTCCTCCTTCTAACAGGGACATAAATGGAACACATTAGTGCTTCTAGTTGCTATTTTGAGCATGCCTATATATACCCAATTGATTAAAAGATAATGTAATTATGCAAATGAAAATGTATGGAATTTGTTTGTAAGGTAATTTTTTTTCCTGTACCTGTTTTTCATCTCTTAACCATTTCTATTCCCCTCCTTTTTTTAATGTTACTTCATTTTTTTTAGACGTGGCGACCACCAAATGAATTTCGTACGTGTTGCTCGCTAAGGACATCCGATAATGAATGCTTCGATGTAACAGTTCTTTGATGGCAGCTTCTTTGCCTGCCTAGTACACACAGTGACTTACAGCTATATACAGTACTGCAGAATTGCAAAGATTTTATGCTTACCATTTTTAATGCAATTTCATGTATTAAAAAAAGCTCATCAATGTTATTTACGCATTAATTGTTAAACGTTTAATAGAACTGAATGTGTCTTGCTATAGAGTTAGGTATTACTTAACGAGTTGGGCAAAGTAAGTTGTTTTTAAGTAAGTCCATATATATTTATGCTGTATATTGAAAGTTAGGAACATTTCCTGTGTACATGCACTTGGAAACGATGGTTTTATCCCTCACAATGAGGTATTTATGTGTACAAATTGATACATCTGGTGGTATCGTAACTAGACTGTGCATTTCGCAATATAGCATTCCAAACTGTTCACCATCCCAAAAGAGAATGAATGTATTCATAAACTGGGGACTTTGGATGTTCTGTATAGACCTGTGTATTATTTGATTTTCAAATGTTTTTTTTTTAGACAGAACTGTAGGAATGAATTCGCAACACATTAATCACATGTACTGTAAACAACTATACCCAACAACCAGTAGTGTTTTGTATGCAACCAAAACACCTTGGATTTTTTTTATTACACCGTTTTAAATTTCATAGTAAAACCATCTTTAATACGCAGAGTTTGTCTGTCAAGTTATTGTTTTTTGCGATCTGAAAAGGTTAATGTTGAAGAATAGAAATCTGATTGACAGTTTACCTATAGCTTTTATGAACAGAGGCACACTCTGCTGACAAGCTAATTTATCTAGTGAGCTATCTTGCTAGCTGCTATTACCGGTAAATCATTCTGAGCTTCTTAGCAAAGGCTAAACAGAGAACTTAAAGCCGTATGTGCTAATACAACAGTCAACAGTAAATTCCTATATTTTATTAAAATGATGCAAACACAAAGATAGTATATAATACATTTCTTTATAATTCAGTCGCACTTACAAGAGACGATAGGTCTAAAGAAAATTGCCCAAACAGATAATTAGGATTTTTCATTCAAACTGTGATAAATGGCCCGGATCAAAACAAACAGTAAGTGATACAGCAAAAAAAAAATAAGTAAATACAAATAAAATCACACTAAATTCTTAACAACCAAAACCCTGTTAAACCAACAATCAGGTTAATTTTAATAAAAATAAATCAAATACAAGATGTTTTTTTCTGTGAAATGTTTTTACTTTTAAACTGAATAAAAAGTGTAAGAGGATTCCTATTAAATGAATTACAGTACAAATAGTCAAATAAACTTGAAAATGCATTCACCCTTTCAAAGTGCTTTGATGAACTAGAAAACCACTATGTAACTGTTGACGATAAAGTCAGTAGTAAGGTAGTGCATCGGCACAAAACTAAATATTTGTCCAGCTGTTCAGATTTACCTTTGACAATTAAGCAACCTTGCAACTCACAAAGATGAACAAGGAGTTTAAAATATGTTTAAAACTGGAAAGCAGAGTTGTCTCTAGCCATAGAACAATTATTTTGTAGGACACATGGTCACATTAAAATAGTATATATCACAAAATACAATATTGATGGTTTATAATTTGATGGTATAAAAAAACCATATCTTAGTCATTGCACGTTTTTGTTTTGTGTTTTCACAATGGTCTGTTTTCACACATGTTTGATCCACAATCCCTGTCCACACTCCAAGAATAATTTTCCAATTCCAATTAGTAGATTATGCCCCAAGGGACAGAAAATGCCATGCAATACTTTTTAGAATGTTACAAACATGCCTATTAATTCCAGTCAGACAGGAGGAGCTTTGATTCGACATTTAAAATAGTGACACATTTAAGACTCTTGGGTTTTCGCAGCAATGCTTTAGGAAAGGCCTCATGATGGAAGATACTCTTCAAGCATAAATCAATAAATGAGGAATTCAAATTCAGCAAACCACCTTATATCACGCATTAGAACCCCTAATGGAAAGAAACAACACCAACCAGCATAAACCAAGATACAAAGGAACTAATGGTAAACATGGAGTGCCTTCAGTGAGAGAGACATTGGGAAAGAGTGGCTCCTTCAATCTTATTTGATTACTTCATTCCTACAACAATAGTAAGGTGCGATAATCAGCATGTGTGTGTGTTTGTGTGTGTGTGTGTGCGTCAGTGAGCCTACTAAAAGTGTATGAATAAGCGGTATAATCTATGTGCATTCGAGGTGATTTTCAACTGGTCAAAAACACAGGCTTGTGTTCAGAAATCTCTTTCGTCAGGGTCTCCCTGGATCACTTGAGGAGGTTCTGGAGCATGGCTGTCGCGTAGGTGGGTCGCGCCTGCTTGTTTTCGATGGCGTTCTTCAGGTACTGGATCCCATTGTAGCGCTCCCAGACTTCCTCGAACTGTCGGGGGAGGATCTCAGCCCCCTTCTTCCTGGTCAGCCCAGTCTCCTCCAGACTCAGCTCACACATTTCCATATCGTCCTTCCCTGCAAGTACAGACAAGGGATCTGCTGATGGCCCTAGAGTCAAAACTCCCAAAAGGTCTACCTACCAGTATTAAGTTATTATGCAACGAATAGCTGGAACCAACTTCCTAAAGATCTGAGACTCGCTTCAAGCCTGTCTACAGTGAAGATCCATAAAAAAATCTCAATTGGGTTTGGTGTAATTGTTCCTTCTTTGTAATTTTGTTTCTCAAATATAAATAAAAAATAAAAATTTATTAAATTTTTCCTGTTTTTTGCTTGCCTTGAGTAAAGAACATTGAAATACCTGGTGGATAAAATATGCTATACCAATTAATATTTGATTTCATTAGGGGAGTTAAATCTCTTGCATGTCCATAGTATGCGTTTGCATGTCAGGCAGTGTAGCATGCCCGAACAACACATTGCATCCCATCAAACCACACTCAAGAATCACTGAACAAACAACAACACAATGGAAACGATAAAGTAACAGACTACGGACATGAAGTGCTACCACCACCTCTACTATTACTGGGTCCATGCTGAAAAAAAGACATGAATGATCCAGAGCAGGCGAAAAGCATTAGAATCAGAAACCCACCTGCAACCAGCACAATAGGGCTCTTATCTGGGTGGTGTTCCATCTGACGGGCGATCCAGGGCCCATCGAAGTGGGCGTACCACCAGCCCTTCTTCTTGTTCTGTGGGTCCTTGTACTGGTCGCCAGGCCTAATGAAGGGGATGCGGAAGTAGCGCTGCTGGCGGCTCACGGCTACTTCCTGTTGCTGAGTGGCCAATGGCGGTGCGGGATTCTGCTCAGCTGTGGAAGGTATGTAGGTATCGTGGTAGTTTGCTTATGATGCAAAGGGCAGAGACTAAAAGCAGCGAATGACATTGTGGTTGGCATAAAGGAAGAGCGTTTCGGATATAATGTTCAAGAGTAAAAATAAAAATACTATGCCTGAAGGAGAGTAATAAAAACATCCATCAAAAACAAAAATAATTTGTCAAAACAACCGTTTCTGTGTGATAAAGTTAAATAAAGGGCAAATAAAGGAAAAGGAAAATCCTCAAAAAAACATAATAAGGGCTCAAAGATGACCTAGAAATTAACGAATAAACGGAATACCAAGGGGAAAAGGCCAGGTAAAGCTGCTTTCCAGCCTCTTTGAAGGCAGTTATGCTAAGACACAGCTCCATTAGCTGACAGAGTGTAACAAAAGACAAACACAATGAGACCAACAGCGTCCTACAGCTTTCCCTTCAAACAAGTTGGAGGTGATGTGAAAGTAGCAGACTGGAAGCATCTAGAACTATGTCCCCCCTCAAAACCAATCCCATTGTTTGTCCTCCATATGAAAAAAAATTAAAATACAAATAAAAGACAAACTAAAGGGACCACATCTTCTGTAGCTTCCAGGTAACTAGATAATGTATACAATTCTAAGATATTTTACAAATCACGCCTCTGTATTTCGTTCTAGCGAAATCAATTTGGTGGGAAGTTAAATCCTTGGAGCGGTCGTGAGTGCATATTTTGACATCCTCACGGAAGCGGTTGTTCTAGTATTCTGCTTCTGTTAAGCGATTTAAACTTTTACTGGAGGATTTGGAAGCTGAAGAGCATTCGTGTTTTGGTTGAACCTTAAATATTGTATTGTATTGTAAATATTGTATTGTACATATTATTTTTTGCTTATTTTTTATTCATGGTTTTGTTGTTGTCATTTATAAATTCTGTCTTTTAACAGGGCACCGCAGGAAAAGAAACCTGTTCTCAGTCGGTCAACCCTGTATGAATGAAATAAAAATACAAAAAATAATAAACAGATCTGGGTGGGGGAGGGGTCAGAGTGAAAGTCAGCAAGGTCACCAACGAGACAGCATGCATCTTTCTGAGACACCGAAGGTCAATTTTACATAATGGAGATGCATTTGTTTGTCTTTTCAAGATGATGTCAATACTAATATACCTAAGAAAAATTACTACTACTATACTACTATTGCTATAACTAATAAAAAAACAGCAAGGGTAGCACTACCATCAATATTTTCTTTTAGTGGCAGTGGACAGATTTTTGGTGGCCTTTGATTCCTGCTTAAAACTGAACATCTGTGAGGATACCAAAATATGCTAACTTAAAGCAAAACCTAACAAGGCAGAAGGCAAGGCTGATAGCATAAGCAAAACAAAGCAAAACAAAAAACTAAGAAAGTTTGTTGTCTAGGCCAATGCATTTGAGGGATTAACTGAACGTCAAGAAATTCAAGCAAGATTTCTATTGCGGGAGTACTTCCTGTAACTTTCTGTTGTGACTGAAGTAAATTTGGACAGTACTGTATAGTCCACGCTTCACCAGATCCCTGCATTGCACCAAAAAAGCATTCCACTTGACATGCATGTAAATGTGTTACATTTCCTTTGAAACTGGGTCCGCCAAACAGCCTGAACTTCATCTGAGTAAACAAACAGTGTGCTTCAAAGAGGGATCGGGCTGCTTTACAATATAGCCGAGGTGCATGAGGAGACTTTCAAGAGACGGGGGAGAAGACCATGAGTGAGTGCAGAGCCGGGAGAGGCCGAGAGGGGTTGGCAGACAAATGACAGGGGGGGGCGGGCTCACCGTAATCTGTGATGGATTTGGGAGCCCTCCGGTCTGCTCCTCCGTCCTCGTCCTCGCCGCTGCGCTTCTTGTTCTTGGACTTCCAGGCGTGGTAGACCTTCAGGCGACGGTGAAACTCCTCTCTGCATGCCGCCAGTAGCTCAATGTCTGGACGGGCAAAACACACTCGATAAATCATGCGGCGCGGTCCCGCTGGTCGTTCACCACAGCCCGGCTACAACGGCACCTTATTTTCCTCCGTGACGGCGTTACAAACATCAAACGCACTCGGCTCTCCCTTTCGTCAGCGCGACATGGGAGTCGTTTTTCGAATGGCTCAGAGGCCCTTCGGTTTCGTTGAAGGGGGAGCCCCGAGGCCCCCTTCACAAAGCACCCACCATAACGGAGCAGAAGCCGCTGGGAGGGATGTTGATACGGGGGGCCGACGCACTGACAGCTGGCCGGTTCCACTGTTTACATTACCCCATTCAGACCAAAGGGTTTCCATGCCCTTCACCATTTCCCCAACCCAAACGACTATGCAGGGCCACGCTGCCATTGTGACTAATGGCGATCATTTCCCCTCGCTGCCACAAAAGCAGGCTTCCGATTAGCCTAACAGCTGCAGGAGAGCCCTCTGATTGGTCATGGGGCGTGCGCGCCTCACACACACAGGCTCTCCTTCTCGGCGCTGTCCAGCAATCTCGTCCCATTCACCAGCACTTTGGCATCACAAGAAAACGCACAGAGGGAAATTTGGGACGTGGGCGGAGGGATGTTAATTGCAGGGGAGGTGGGGTGGGTGGGGGGGGGTGTTGGAGGCGAGAAACTGTGCCTCCAGTCACTTGGAGCTGGGTTACGGACAACAGTGGTGCTGGCAAAACAAATATTTCAACGGCAGAGGCCTCGGAGGCGCGGCGTCTCCCCGAAAACACATTGGCCAGGAGCTCGTGGGTGGTGCAGGGTGAGCGAGGGACAAAGAGAGAAAGAGGCAACGTGCCTGATCTGTGTCATTACGGACGTGTTTGGGTGGGCGGCCATTAACTGCTCGGCAAGCAAGCTCTCCTACCGCAGGAAGTGTTGATGACGTCCCGGAGCTCGGCATACTTCCACTTGCTCAGGTCGTACTTCTTCCCCCCTGCCGCGTCCTTGTTGGCCTGCACCTGCGGACCCCTGCCATCCGAGAAGGAAGAGAGACAGAGGCGGGCATCCACTTTATTTTCATTTCAATGTCGGGAATAGGGCGGAGAGAGAGAGAGAGAGGGATAGACACAGAGACAGACAGTCAGGCAGAATGACAGAGAGAAAGAGTGGATATAGAACCAGGGGACAGCGGAGGAGATCCTGGTCCGGTTTTAGCTGGCTGGTGGGCGGAGAAAGGAGGGAGCGAAACCGAGAGAAAGAGAGAGCGAGAGAGGTCATCTACTTTGTGTGGGTGAGAGAAGGGGATGAAGGAGATACATTGTGTGCTGGCAACAAGAGCCATTCCTTTCCCGGAGCATTTATCTCAAAGATGGCATACGTACAGTATGCTGCCACGGTGAATGGGATTTAATCCCGGAGCCAAAATGATACTGACAGCGCCAACTCTTCAGCAAGGCTTCCTGCTATCCTCTCAGTCACTGGAGTTCACACTTGAATCTGGACACTTGGGAAACTAATGAGTGCTTATACTCCATATAGTTTATGACAATCCCTGAGCGCCGCTATAACTCTGCTTTCACCGAACCGATACAGGACTAGCCTTGAACTGACGGTAGAGCGTTCTAATACTATGCCTCTTTCTTTAGGATGAGGCCTGAAATACCTTAAGGGACAGAATCTAAATTCCTTATATTCTGAGCAGCAGGGCATGCATCGTACCTGTGGGACAGCAGCTGGCTTTGGACTGAAGGAAGCGAGGGACGGGGAGAGACGGAGGGAGCGAGGGACTGAGGGAGAGCCGGAGGGAGAGACGGAGGGAAGGACGGAGGGAGAGATGGAGGGAGGGATGAAGGGAGATACAGAGGGAGGGAGAGAGAGATGGAGGGAGGGTGGGACGGAGGGAGGGACGGAGCGAGAGACGGAGAAGGGCTCCTTGGGTCCATGATGCTAATCCTCTTGGTGGACCTTAAGCCGCCTGGAGGAAGGAGGCCCAGTCTGGGCACTGGCTGAATGACAAACACCATGTGAAAGGTTGCGTAAAGCAATGTGTGTGTGTGTGTGTATAAGTGTGTGTATGTGTGTGTGTGTCTGTCTGTGTGACAACAAGAGAAAGAGAGAGTGTGTGTGGGGAATGTGTGCAGGGAATGTATGCTAGAAAGTCTGTGAGTGTGTGTATGTGAGTGAGTACGTTTGTCTGTTCTCTGACACGGTGTGTTTGCGTATCCAGCAGGCAGCACCGGCGACAACATGGCTTTGGCCTTTTAATCTGAGAGCTGGCCACCTCACGGCCCTCAGGGCAACCCCTTGGTCACCTGACTCACGGGGGCAGAGGGAGGGGTGCCGGGAGAATCACTCGCTGCCTCTGCCAACGCCGAGGGGATTAGGAGCTACAAGATGCAAGTGTCATTTGGTGCTCACCCAAAAGACGCAGCAAAGAGCTGCTCCTGTGCTGACCTGGATCCATTTCACTGGCCTCAATGCAAACTCTCTGAACGTTTGACTGTTGCTTGGATTGAGATCACATTATGTACAAAGGACGTCTGTGCAAGAGGATTTTTTTTTCCAATGTCAAAACTATGTATTTAAGTATTTATTTATTCCCATCACTTAACAAAAATTTATTAATTTTGTAAAAATGGACTGTTTAAGGAAACTAAGAGTAAATTGTTATTATTTGTGATTGTTGTGATTTAAAATACTTCCTGCCACAAGTGACTGCAAATTTGGAGCATGATGCTTATCTTTGAGGTCCACAAAGCCGGAAGCCTAAACATCAAAGCATTCCTTCTCTACTATATGTCTGAACACTATCTTCACTAACAAAGTCAACAAAATGACATAAACACCCAGCAATGTGCAGTAGACAGAAAAGGCTGAGAAACCAAACAAAAGGCTGATTGAAACCTGTCGAGGGCCACAGAAAACCATCAAGGAGGCGACACGGCGCCCTACGTGTGAGAAATGCATTGGCAACACCAAGCAAGCTCAATCAATCATGTCTCGTACGTGACATCCTGTCTCAGCCCTTAGCAGGGGGTCCGGTCATCCGCCACGGGAAATCGACACTCCCGACTGGAGTGGCGACACCCCCGCGCTGGTGTCCAGCTGTCGGAGCGTGTCCCGTCTGACGGAGCGCGGCTCCCACTGACAGCTGTGAGCGGCAAAGCTGCTTAACCTCGTCCCCGTGCACGGGACGTCAGCACACCAGGCGGAGTCCTGGCTGTGTGGTGACACGGCTAGCCCCGTAGTCGCGGAGACCTGCTGCCGATGGCTAACGGGGTCAGGACGTTCTTCGTTAGTGGTCTCATTAGTAGGTGCACCTCGTGTTTATATAGTTCCTACAAAGCACAAAGGATTTGCAACGGAAAGGGAGGAACCGTTGTCAAACCCTTAAGCTTGCGTCCACAAGTTATACGATTTCCAACCATGCAAATTTCAAGGGAAAGGAGAGACTATATTATATTATTGGTCATGCCAATTCCTCAGACAAAAATAAGAATATCCTAATTCTCTGTTGATTCATGCATCATTAACTCTAAATCCGATTTGATTTAGTTTTGCTCATGCTGTTGATTGTATGAAATAATTATTGCTTTGTTGGTGACTTTGCATTGCTGGTATAATCCTAGATCTAGGTTGCAGAGAGATTTGTGACTGAGGCAATGGCAGAAGGACAGAGGAAGTGATTATTAGGTTATGTTAGGTAGGTTTGCTTGAGTTTAGGAAGCTCCTGTAACTAAGGGCTTACATTGCTCTGGCAGAAGATGGAGAAATAGGCAGACCTGCAAAGTACCCATCACTGGGTAGAAGTGACAGGAGAGACATTTGTTACACATGTGCAGCTGTCAGTATAGCATGGGTTGCTTGTAATAAAAAGCAAAAGTATGAGAACTGCATAGGCTTTGGGGCTCTGTTCTGTGTACACATAGGGTGGTGCACCCTGTCCAATGTGTGTGCAAGTCTGGAGGATGTGGAGAGATGTGTGTGTGTGTGTGTGTGTGTGTGTCTGCATTTTACCTGCGCAGGCTGGGGTCCATCTGGGCCTCTTCTGTGATGAGTTCGGCCTGATTTTGGGCGATCCTCATGGCCAGCTCCCTGTCTCTCCTCTCCTGTTCCAGCATGGTCAACCGCTGAGCTTGAGCCTCACGTTCCAACGCCAGCTGGGCATCCAGCTCCACCTGGATGGATGCACCAACACGTATCACACACAAAGACAAAGGCCACGCACACGCACACGCACATACACACACACACACACACACACACACACACACACACACACACACACACACACACACATCCACACACATCCACACACATCCACACACACACACACACACACACACACACACACACACCGAGGCACGCGCAGCCATATACTCACGTATGCAGATATTTGAATGATTTATCTTTTCCCTCATTACAACACATTGCAAACGGACCTTAATAGTAAAAGCGCAGATGCTCGCTGGTTACATAATGTGCCAGCTCAGTAACAACATCAATTGAGCTCCCTCAACATCAATACGGCCCGCCTCAGGACGCGGGCTTAGATCAGAGCTGGGCTTCAAGAGCAGACGAGCGGGTAAGAGGGAGAGGAACTGCAAGAGAGAGGGGGGTGGTGAAGGGGCCGGAGACAGGATGAAGGGAGGGAGAGAAGGAGGGGAGGTCAAACGGCTGGATCTGATTGGCTGACATGACGGGGGGGTGGGGGGTGAGTGGGGTTGGGAGATGGGGGGGGGTTGAAATGAAGACGAAGCAATATCAACTGATACTTCATTGTTCGCCGGCAGACAACACAGGTAAAGTGTCAAGAAAAAAAAGATAAATGAGGGGAGTGAAGTGCAGGAAGAAGGGAAGGAATGAGAGGGGGGGGGGTGGAGCTGCGGGGTTAGAGGAGGGGGGAAAACACACAGAACAGGTCGGTGCAGCAGGGGGGCAGTTTGTTTTTGGCAACAGCGAGAGGAGAGGGGGAACATTTGTCACGGCACACCAGGGAGAGGTAGCGGTGGCATAACCTTGCAGTCACGGCGGGAGACCCGTGGGTAAAAAAAAAAAAGGGCTTTGGCCACCTCTTATTTTCTGCTGAGGCCATCGGGTCAGGACAATCATAAAAAGTTCAACCGGTCTGGAGGCAAATATCACCGTAAATCTGCTCGGCAGTTAGAAAGTAGCAAGTCGGGCAAAACTCGCACAGGTTTGTTGGGTGGCCGCGACCACAAGCACACCTGAAGTAGTCTCTCTTCCTCTTCCTTTTTCCTCCTCTCCTCTTCCTCCTGCTTCCGCTTGAGCTCCATCTCGGATTTCCTGAGGAGTGGGGAGGCAAACGAGGGGTTAACACGTTACGGTCTATAGCCTGAGCACAGGTAAACACAACGGCCAAAGGAAAATTAAAGCGCCTGTTGTTCACCGTCAATTTTCCTACCCCCCCCCCCCCCCCCCCCTTTCTCCTCACAGTCTC
>JAVQJS010117524.1:0-15319 GCA_036024795.1 Galaxias rostratus | reverse complement strand
GTGTGTGTGTGTGTGTGTGTGTGTGTGTGTGTGTGTGTGTGTGTGTGTGTGTGTGTGTGTGTGTGTGTGTGTGTGTGTGTGTGTGTGTGTGTGTACACATATATATCCATATCGCATTGTGTATTCTACATGTTGACACTCCAAAATGTACCATAACAACTTGTTGAAAGTTCCTCCTAAACCATGGTCATATGCTCGCTGCCACGTCTCGCCCCGCAGAACTTCCTGCGCAACCAGAACAATAAGACCAACTACAACCTGGTGTGCGAGACCCTGCAGTTCCTGGACTGCATCTGCGGCAGCACCACGGGCGGCCTGGGCCTGCTGGGCCTCTACATCAACGAGAGCAACGTGGCCCTGGTCCGACAGACCCTGGAGACCATCACCGAGTACTGCCAGGGGCCCTGCCACGAGAACCAGGTTGGGCCGTCGTCGACACGCCGACCCGCCTCCAGCACCGCACGCCTCTAGAGCGGGCCACACCCGTGCTTGGCGGCTGGTGGTGGTGGTGGTGGTGGTGGTGTGGACGTATTGATTCTAACTGATCTGTAATAGAGTCGATGTTCTGGATGGATTTTTTTTTTCTTCAAAATACAGCTTTATCATGGATAGGATAATATTGACCTGTGTGTCTGTAACGGCAATGATGTTTGAATGGCAGAGTACATCTGAAAAATAGGACCTTGTTGTTAACTAACTGTAATAATTTCTTGTCCAAGTCCTGCATCGCCAAGCACGAGTCCAACGGCATTGACATCATCATAGCGCTGATCGTGAACTCCATCAACCCCCTGGGGAAACATCGCCTGGACCTGGTGATGGAGCTCAAGGTTAGCAGAACACTCCAAACACGCTCACACAAACACACACACACACACACACACACACACACACTCGAGTGAGAGCGGGTATGAGAAGTCAGCTGAAATAACCGGCCTTTTGATTGTCGAGTAGAGTTAACGACAACCTCAAGTGGAAAGACGCGGTGGCGAGGTTGAGGAACGCTATCGAGCGGCTCGGCTTGTTAGCCCTCACTGTTATTGAGTGGACTTTGCCTTCTGGCAGCCCGTGTCGTTTTGCTCGACGACTAAAGGCCTTTTTCTTATATGGTATCTTTTTTTTTGGGGAACTGAAATGTTCTGTTGTCATTTCTTAAGCGAGACTGTGTCATTGCGTCTTTCTGTGTTGTGGCTCCCTCGACGCCAAGCCGAGCTGTCTCTGTGCCGGTGGCTCGGCGCCGGCGCCGCTCTGCTATTCCGAGGGGACCGATGTGTGAAGGTCAGTGATCGTGTGCTCTTCCTCTGCCTTCCAGAACAATGCCTCCAAGCTCCTACTGGCTATCATGGAGAGTCGCCATGACAGCGAGAACTCGGAGAAGATCCTCTTCAAGATGAGGCCGACCGAACTGGTGACCTTTAAACCCTGACTGATTCACACGCAGACACACTCCGCCCCCCCCCCCCCCTCTCCTTTGCCCTGAAAAGGACAGGTGACGGGATGACGTCACTGCACCCCCTGAGGGGCCACGGTGTGGATGCTGACTGTTTATGGGCCGTGTTTCAGATTGACGTGATGAAGGAGGCCCACGCCCAGGGGGTGGAGTGTGAGATGGAGGTCGACGGGGTGGGGGACCAGATTAACCCAAAGGAAGTCGGACACCACATCTACATCCTGGCCCACCAGGTAACGCTCTCTTAACCCCCTTCTCTCTGTGTATTTGTGTGCGTGCGTGCGTGCGGGCGGGCGTGCATGCATGCCTGTGTGTGTGTGTGTGTGTGTGTCCTTTGTGGAAGAATACAGAAACATGAGAAGAAAAAGAAAGCCATATAGCAGAATTAGTCTTACAATATGCCAGCAGGTGAGAGGATTCCTATCTACATACATAATGTGTTCTGATACCTCTGCAGGCAATAATCATTAGTTTAAAATGGACGGGGAAATTGGCACCCCTCCAGCAGAGCTCATGGACTGAGTCAGGAGGGACAGTGTCTGTCTGGTACAGGGGACAGCCAAAAGGTCTAGCGGGTTTTCACTTCTTTTTTTTCCTTTTTATTCGTCAGGAGGGCAAAGTGTCAGACAGTGTATTTCAGTGCCAGCGCAGAGACTAGTTTCGCTATGTTTCACTGTGTTTCAACAGTGCCCTTTGGAACTAGTTTTGTTGCAGCTTTTTTTTAAGCATTTTTTTCACTTTAACTTGTTTGTTGCATGGAAAAATTTAAGCTTTTTGAAGCCTTGGTATGCGATACTAATGGAGAGTACCCATGTACCAATCGGAGAAATAATTCTTCGAAATTATGGAACTAGGGATGTGTAGAAATTATCTTCTCAATATTAATTTCCTTGGCCCTGATGAAACAAGAACTAATCAGCGGTGCATCTCTGAGATACACAAACCCTCCTCCTTAAAAGCAGTGAGATCCCTAAGTGTGTTGCACGTTCTCTCTGTGATTACGGGGGACCCAAACCTTCAAACGCTCAAGAACCTGGTTGTCTATCAGCGTTTTAACCTGCCGTTCCTCTGGTTCCCAGCTGGCTAGACACAGCAAGATCCTGCAGCAGAGTCTAAGGACGGAGGTGGAGTTAGGAGCGGGGGCGGGGCTGGACCCGGACAACGAGGACGACAACGCCCTGCGTTACTACGCCAAGCACACGGCTCAGATAGAGGTAGGGCCCGCTCGCCACGTAGCAGAGACCTCGTCGGACTCCTCACTGATCACTACCGAGGACCTCGAGTATGCCTCTGTGAATGCCTGTTTAGAAAACACAGATTAAACCCAACAGTGGCATGAACCGGACCGGACGTTTCCGTTATCCACGCTAATCGTCGCGATGATCCAAATTGAACGTTTGAACTTGATTCCGTTAAAGTACAATAAGGAACATTACAACCCCCCCCCCCCCCCCATCCCCCACAACCCCCCTCCCCCCCTAGATTGTGCGACACGACCGCACCATGGAGCAGATCGTCTTCCCCGTGCCCAACATCTGCGAGTTCCTGACCGAGGAGTCCAAGACGCGGGTGTTCACCACCACGGAGAGAGACGACCAGGGCAGCAAGGTCAACGACTTCTTCCAGCAGTTTGACGACCTCTACAACGAGATGCAGTGGCAGAGGAAGATCCGCAGTAAGCCCGCTCGCTTTTCAAGAGCACCCAGGCTAAGGAAATTAGAGGCCGGGTAAGGGGGGGTCGGGTAAACCGGGAAGTTCCGGAGAACTTAGGGTTGAAGCCGACTTTTCACAGAAGGAGGATGAGCCAATGCTTGGTTTCAGAGAATAGCTATGTGTAGAAAGGACAGAGGGCACGGAACTGTAGGAGCTTGTTTGGGGTTTTCCCCCCAAGAATACAGATTCCTTTCAAAAGAACCTGTCGCCAAGGGCAAAAACATGTAAAACCAGTGGTCTTTTTCCCGTTGAGAGTGATTTGGTAGGCAAATATCGCAGTATAATTGTCACTGGGAGCTGGTTAATCTCAGTAGGCATGACCATCTGATTCTAGGAGCCTGGTCTACATACCCCAAGTGTGTGTGCGTGCGTGCGTGCGTGCGTGCATGCGTGTGCGTGGGCGTGTTAACGTGTCTCTTGCATGCCGTGCTAATCCTCTTAATATGATGTTTCCCCAGACAACGTGGCACTGTTCTGGTTCTCGCGGCACATCTCGCTGTGGGGGAGCATCTCCTTCTGCCTGGCCTGCCTGCTCAACGTGGTGGTGGCGCTCTTCTTCCCCTTCGGAGACGAGGAGGGTGAGAGCCCATCCCTCTATTGGAAACACTGCCTCTCCACTATGCAAAAGCCTTTCTCACAAGTCTGACTAGTTCCCTTCCACGCAGGAGTTGTTGTTTTTGTCTTTCTCTCTGCGGCTTGTGACTCACCTAATAAGCAGCAAATGATCCCGAGGTCTTGAGACCTCTACCGTGAAGTTGGCTTAGACAGGGAAGAGCGTCACACTCCCATGAAAATGAATATCCCCGTAAATCACTCCGCTGGTTGGCACGGAGGACAGGCTGGTAGCTTGTGTGTTTTTTCTTTTTCTTTTTTTTCAGTGGGGTTGTTGATACCAGCTTTCCCCCTCGGGCCTTCTGTTTGAAGGATCTAAAACGTTTGCCGATTACAAGTAGCAAATGTCGTCCTCGGTGCTCCGCGACAAGCGACGCACTCAGCCCCGCTGAATAATGAAACGCTAGACGAAGGCACCCAACCTGTTCCCCCGTTTGTCGTTTGTCATCCCCTTCCTTGTTTGTCGTGACTGCTGTTCGTGTACCCAACCGTTCTGACGTCCCCTCCCCCCCACGGTGTTTATATCTGACCCCCCACCCACGCAGAAGGCCTGCCCCAGTTCCTGTCCGTCCTGCTGTGGGTGGTGATGGCGGTGACCACCGTCCTCCTCTTCGTCCTGCCCAAGCCGTGGGGCGTCGTCCTCTTCCTGGTCTCCGTCATCCCCCGCTCCATCTCCACGCTGGGCCTGGGCCTGCGACCCGCCCTGCTCTTCATGGGCGCCATCAACGTGAGAACCCCCCCCCCCCAACACCCAACACCCAACACCCCGCACCTAGCCTCACCTCTGACAACTGGGAGAGGAGCAGCAATGCCTTCCTTTCCCAGTCCCTTTGAGTAGAAGCCGCTCCTCGTTTCATGCTTGCGTGTGTTGTCTTCCGTTTTGACCCTTAGCTGTTCAACAAGCTGGTGTTCCTGGTGAGTTTCGTGGGCAACCAGGGCACGTTCACGCGGGGCTACAAGGCGGTGGTCATGGACATGCTGTTCCTCTACCACGTCGGCTACATCCTCATCTGCATGCTCGGCCTCTTCGCCCACGAGTTCTTCTACAGCTTCCTGGTGAGCAGCCCCTCCCCTCCCGTTCCCTCGTGTTTTCATTGATGCATGTCCTACCCGATGCCCTTTGACCTTTCCCCCCTCTGCCAGCTGTTTGACCTGGTGCTCCGAGAGGAGACGTTGCTGAACGTCATAAAGAGCGTGACGAGGAACGGCCGCTCCATCATCCTGACCGCCGTGCTGGCCATCTTCCTCGTCTACTTCTTCTCCATCATCGGCTTCCTCTTCCTCAGGGACGACTTCCGCATGGAGGTGGACCCGCTGCCGGGCACAGGTCAGAGGTCAACCCCTCCTTTTTCCCCTAAGCCCACGTGTGCCAGTCTTCCTTTTCAGGCTGCATGTCTAATACGTGAATTAGAGTGACCTGCCAAGAGTGAGGGGTTTGTGACTGAGTCAATGTTTCTGCTCGCGCTCAAAATGCTGAGAATGGACCTTTGATCACAAACAACTAAGAAAGACTCCTCTCATTACAGCCAAACCCTGTGGGTTTTTTTGACCCGCTTGGTGACTGTTTGAGGTGGTTTTTCGGTACGAGTGAGTGTCTTTGGTAAGATGGCTATCGTCAGCCTCGTGTGACAGACAGCTGCTTCCATTCTGCTGCTTTCTCTTCGGGGAAAGTCTAAAAAAGAAAGTCACTTCTTCTTTTTTTGTATTTGTTCTTTCTCAATTAGCAGGGAGAGTTGCACCCTTTGGGCACCATTTGGCTTGTTTGTTCTAAACGCTACAGCTACTTTAAGGACCTGTCTGGCCCCTGTGATATTTAGAGTATGTATTTATTTGTGTAAATGTCCACCGGATTTTCTGCAGTCTGCTACCCGCCTACTCAGCTTTTGTGTGTGTGTGTGTGTGTGTGTGTGTGTGTGTGTGTGTGTGTGTGTGTGTGTGTGTGTGTGTGTAGATATGTCCTGGGAACTCTCTTTCCCTCTATCTCTGTCTTTTTATGTGTCTCTGTATATATGTATCTGCAACACCTGCCCCCCCCCACCTCTCTTTCTCTCACACACACACTCACCTCTCATTTTATATGTCTCTCTCAATCCTTTGTTTCTTCCTTCTCCTTTCTCTGAATTTCCTTATTTTCTCTGTCCCCCCTTTTATCTCTGTTTACATCTTTAGTTGGTATAGGACCAATCATTATAATTATGTGTTCTTACAAACCTCTCATGTGTTGGTCAGGTGTTAGTTACGTGTTAGTCGTCACAATATCCTCTGTTGTCTGTTTGTTCGTTTTGCATTATTTTTTGCTTTCCATATCTTTTTTCCAATGCCATTGAAAGCCCTGTCACAGGGGGAAATAATAACATGTTCTATTTGAATCCACCAGGTGTCTCTCGGATCCCCTAATGACATTCAAGCTGCACAAGGATTTCATTTTGTCTGCCAGTAAGTTAGTCCAATATGCTGCTTTACCAACAGCATGATGTGACCCAATCATCCCCCCCAGCTACCCCAACTAGCTTTAACTCAATTGTATTCAGAGTATAAATTGTACGCTAAGCTGTATGATCCCTCAGTTTACAATAAACGTCCCCATTTATTATCCGTAATAATAACACCTATTGAAAATGTGTCCTTCCCTCAGAGTCTGATGATCAGAACTACAGGGTGTGCGCTATCCATGCCTTGGTTCACAATCTCCCTGAGCGGAACAAAGAGATGCTGGAGCTCCTGATTAAACACCTGGTCACGTAGGTCTGCCCACTAATGAATGAGTTACATTGGAGCTCTCCACAAAGACAAAGAGCACTCCTGGACTGAGGGTTCCGTTCGCTGTAAACCCTGGGGTATAGACATAGAAATGGAAGGAGTAGAATGGACATCTTTGTTGAAGTCTTAATTAACGTGTGCTTAGTCATAAACAGAGTAGTTTCGGAATGCCAACATGCATTTATAAAGTTATGAAGCTAGCATTTACTTGGTAGTTGGGTAAACCTGAGGAAAATCTGAGGTCATTGGTGTGTGTTACTTTGCAGAGTGTCCACCCATTGCCAGCACAACCTGATGACCGTGTCCAACCTGGGAGTGATCTTTGGTCCCACATTGATGAGGTCACAGGAAGAGACCGTGGCGGCCATGATGAACATCAAGTTCCAGAACATCATCATAGAAATACTTATTGAGAACTTCGACAAGGTCGGTGGAATCGTCAGATCAGTGCACCTCTGCAATACTTCACTGTGTAACTGTGTCCTGGATATGTTGGCTTGCGGTAAAATGACAATGGTACCATTGTCGCAAAACTAAATTAATGACATCTGAAGTATATGACTTTTTACCCACTTCCTTTTCCACTCCAGAATAATTTCTACTCCAGAATAGTGAAATAGTAGAACAACATAAGATTAAGTTTCTTTTTTTTTTATTTTATTTTTTTATTTATTATTATTATTATTATATGTATTTTTTTAAGCTTATGGTCTCTTTGGTCCCAGATCTTCCACCAGGAGCCTGACCCCAACGTGCCCCTGCCCCAGCCCCAGTCCCGCTTAGGCTCAAGGAGAAACCGGGCCATCTGCCTCTCCACTGGACCCAGGAAGCCTCGCAGTATCTACGCCCCGACACTGTGTCTGGCAGACGCAGACAGTGAGTCTAACCTCTGCCCCAGGCAACAAGGCGAAACAACAGGCCGTGCCACTGCCTCTGCCTGTCTTTGTTGTTGCTCCAGTTTATTCTCTCACCCAGTTGTGGTTGACACGAGTTAGGAAATGAACGCATCTCCTAGTGTTGTTCCATCTTTTTCCATTAGGTTATCCAGGTAGTTTTACTTGAGGATTCAGTTTGTTTTTTGTGTTTGTGTTTTTAATAATAATATATAGAAATACTATCTTGGTAATAGTGTATTATCAAGGTATTGTTGCTGCCTTCAAGTATTTAAGTAAACTTGATTTATGAGTGTGTCTAGTTCTATGTGCAAGCATAATAAAAATCGGCCTGTGCCTACCGTCATTATAGCTCTGTCTGCGGGGTTTTAATGCGGGTGTCGTTGGCGATGTAACCCCTGGTCCCTGTACAGGTGAGGCGTTCAGTAGCAGCAGCCCCGGCAGCACGCCGATGGGGAGCATGGAGTCCCTGTCCTCTCACTCCTCAGAGCAGAACAGCTTCTCTAAGACCGGTTCGTCCTCCACCACCACCATCACCGGTGCTGTCCAGGCCAGGAACGTGGGGAACCCTGTCCCAGGCCTCCGCAGTCCCTCGCAGGTGGAGTAGTTTAAAAAAAATAAAATAAATAACTCAAGAGATTTGCAGAAATGCAATGTGTACAAAGCAAACTACGACACAACATATCACAGTTCGTTTTTCAAGAACATGGATCCAATGCGTCTTATTTGTTCCCTGTCCAGTGTTCCAACGGGGCGAGGTCCGCCGAGCTGTGTGTCAGCAGCCCGGAGTCCAGCTCAAAAGAAGACACCGGAGGTCGGACGGACGGGGAGTCCGAAGACCCCCTCAGCTGGGCCTCCTCCGTTGTCACGACCGCCCCGTTCCCTTCGTCCCCCGCCCCCAAGAAAGCCCCTCACAGCCAGCCAAGCTTCAGGCCGCCGACGCAGCTGAACCGCGCTGCTGCTTCGTCGCTCCGATCCCTGCACGTCTCTGAAGGTAGTGGGGGTTGCGGACAAGTCATTAAGAGAAGTGAGGAGTAAGCATCCATGATGGAGATTTTACCATGCTACATTAATTCAAATCTTTGAGGAATCATAATGCTGACATTTTCAGAGAAGTGAGAAGTAAACATCTGTGATTGTAGAGTGGCTACACTTTTTTGAATTTCCGATACTCCTAATTCTGACATAAAAAAAAAAGTTTTACTCGCCTGATTTCTGTCTTTTCGTAATGTGACATTTTTACACTATAAGAAAATATATAATTTTAACGGTGCCATATGTTCTATTTAGTCCCTCAATGTTGCTGCAATAGAGATGCAAGGTTAGACGTTGTATTAGTATGTACGCCACCTCTCCTGTGGTGCCCTCCAACCCCCCTCCCCCCCCCGTGCCTAATTATCTCCTGGTTTGATTTATGCTCAGCTTCTGTTCTGTATGACAAATGACCGGCAATGTTTTGCCTCCCTCAAGGCCCAAAGAAGTGCTCCGGTTCTGTCCAGAATCTGTCAGCGCCAGAATCCAAGGAGAACCTCAGGAACCCTGCAGGCCACCCAGACCTCCCACTGAAACTAGTGGCACGCCGCAGAATGGACAACTCTCCTAGCAACGGCTACCAACGACCTGGATCAGTGTATGTACTCATTAAGAAACTAATAACTTTCCTTTAACTTTTACCAATACCGACACAATACTGTGACACAAAGCAGTGTCCTTGGCAATCCAGATAGGAACGTGTACACTGTTCTCCTCAGCCGGGATTAACATAGCTTGTTTTGGCGGCTTTCAGAGGTAATATTTTTATTCAGAGTTCACAATAGTTATAGATATTTACCCAAAGTAGCCAATGCTTTATCTTATTGGTGATCCTATTGTGGCTTTAAGACACTATACCCAACTTTTATGTAAACAGAGAAGCATTTATAATAAACATATTTTTAGAAACACGATAAAACACATATGAACCAATGAACAAAGCAATATATGCATAGTAGTTTTATTCGGAATTGAGCCAGTCTACAGCCATTATTTAAAGGGCGTCTTTAATCTAATTACACATAGCTACGTAAATTCCCTAGCTTTTCGACCCGGAAAATGATTTTTTAAGTGGGTACTTACAAACCACGTTTTCCTACTTTTATGACAGGCACATTATTTATGCTTGTTTTGCACAGCAAAGCTGACCTTTACGCACACCAGCCATGATTATATATCTTCCCATTGCACACTGCATGTTCATTAGGTGATATTGTGAAAGAACTGTTCTTTGCAATGGTGTGATGTGAAAATGACGAATCTTTGTTAAATTTACATTTCGTCTCGTCCTAATTCACTTAAAAATAGGTTAGGGCCTTTTGGCAAGGCCACAACTTCTGATCAGCTTTCACTTTCTCTATTTCTCCCCAAAACTTCTGCTTTCCTTCTCTCACTTCAAAATCTGCGCCTGCCCTTTTCTTAATTGTATTAGCATCGAGAATAGTGACGTCTCTTGGATTGGATGTGTGTTTTATGCATAAGTGCAAGTGTGTGTACATTTCTGTTTGTGTGTGCCTTAGTGTGCTGCTAGGCGTGCGTGTGCCTACGTGTGTATCTTTTTCGTGCGCACATCAACAGAGTGAGATTTATGCCAATTTTCCCTTTTGTGGGGAGGCAGTCTTTAATTACTTTCTGCCTGCCCTAGGGTTGCTGTGACCCAGGAACTCTCAGGTCTCCCTTTTTCTCTCTCTCTCTCTCTCTCTCTCTCTCTTGTAACTCTCTGTCTCTAAATCCCTCTATATCTAGCTCTTTATCCTTCTATACTCATACCTCTCTCTTCCTTTGTCTCTCTCTTTCTTTGCTCTCTCTCCCTCTCTTGCGGTTTTTCTTGCAGCCTCTGTCTCTCCATACTTTTCTTTATCTCTCCATCTCTCTTGCACGGAACACGTAAGATTGTTGTGTTAAACGTGTTGTCGAGGTGAAAGCCAATTGCACGGTTACTGGAGAGGTTTGACTTTTTATAGAGTTTATTATAGAGCTGCCTATTGACGCTGTTGTCCTGCTGGGGTAAGAGACTCACCAGCTGGGTCAGGAACGAGGCTCCTGCTTGGTTAAACCTGGTTTCATGACCTGGTGAACGACGGCCGGCCTGGTCGAGTTGCAACTGCCCGGAAGGAAGGAACCCTTGTCTATTGTGTTCCTTTCCGCGACAATTTGCCACACTGTTCAAAGTTGAGAATGGAATGCTTCAGATTTCATGTTGTGAAAATGTGATGTTATTATGCCGTTGTCCCAGTATGGCCCATTGAACTAACCTAAAACAAAAAAAAAGCGTACGGCCACTACTGATTTGTCTAGTCATATGCGTTTGTTTTGACAGGTTACCCTTTGCATGCTGTATCTACAAAAGTGGCTAAACTTCATATATTGTATCTATGAAAATGGCCATAATAAGATAGAAATACAAAAAATGAAATTTTAGAGTTATTCAAATGAATGCCTGCTGATTGGTTTTGTTATTTTTTTAGGGTTGCCAGAGCAATGCAATTTGAAAATGCCTCGTTTTCTCAGCCCGTAGCTGTCGGAAGGTAGACCATTTTAACTGATTATTGTCCAGCAGTTTCATTTCTTTTCAGTCTTCAGCTTTGTATAGCACGTTTTTTTTACATTGCGTTTATTGGCTTTACTCACAAAGAGTTCTTCTTTTTTATTGACAGAGATGCCAAGGCAATGTACTCCTGTGAGGCAGAACACAGTCATGAGCTCAGCTTTCCACAGGGGGCGCAGTTCTCAAATGGTGAGTCATGAAATATAAAAAAATACACCAGTCACTCACAAACAGCACATAGGACCTATTCAGCTGGCAAGACTGATTATGCGTTTGTGTTTGACTCACGGAACAAAGAGGTACACCTCAGATGGATGTTTTACATTTGAAAAAGAACTTCTTTCATTTCATGCTTTTGATACACTCCTGTCTTGCTTCACGTTTTTTTTGAAAATGTAAAAAGTAATTGTCAGAATGCCAAAGTAGCTGAATACGAATCTGATTAAGTCTGCATTCCACAGAGGGCTTGTCACGATCACGGACAGCGTCATGGGCTGCGCCCAGCATCGACTTGTTAAATGCCTACCGTAACATTAACAATGGTGTGCTGGGAGCGTTGCTTTTAGCATTTTTCTCTCCCATATGCGTTTGGCCTAACCCAAATCGTCTAAAAGACATTTTATTACCACTTGGACTTTCCATTAAAAGATGATTTGGCAGTGCACCAGTGTAGCAGCACAGGTCACTGTAACCTATTGATGAAAGGCACCAGCGGCACCAGCGGCTGTTTTCTGTTAAACCTCCCGGCCATTAAAATGGCAAGCAGAGAAAAGTCTTTCTGAGCATGACTGGGGCGGGGGGGAGTGGAGTGGAGTGGAGTGGAGTTTCCTGGATCAAATTCTTGGATCTTAGTGTTGTGATTTGAATTTCTCAATTGAGAATCAAATGGATTAAGAAAGAGATTGAAAAAGTATGTTAAATCTAGTCTGGTCTAGTCCTAGTCTGTACCCTGCATCTGTTAATATATATTATACACCAGACTTTTGTTATTAAAACATATTTAAATTTCCAGATGTCTAGGAAGGGCTGAGATTTTTTTTTATGTAGGAACGTTAACACGTGGCTAGTGACGAAGTCGGTTGAATCATTGCTTCCTGCGTCTGATGTCTGGATTACAGGCCTTAGAACGAGGTGTTCTTCGTTCCTCTTCATGACTGATGCATCTGTGTTTTTGTTATTTTGTCCTAAGTCTATGCCTCAGTGGAACCGGGGTGGCTTCAAGCGACGTTCGATGGGAAAAAGGGCCTGATCCCGGAAAACTATGTGGTCTACCTCTAAACAGAGGGAAGGCCACAATAATATTAACCACTCAAGCATCTTTTTCATGGTATCCATGGCAATTATAACCTGTAGTGTAAATTGACCTCTATCAAGATGTTTTGCTCTAAATCAAAAGTAACGGTATGTTGTGTGAATGTTGTTATAGTGGAGGTTTTCCTTTTCAACCAACGTTGGACCAGTTAGAAAATACAAGCAGCCAGATTGGCTGATCCAAAGTGTTTGGGCCTACTGCACTTTAGTTTTCAGCGTTGCTGTTGGCCACTCAGTCCTTCATCATCGTTCATACAAGTCACTTTATTGTTATTTTTTTTCAAAATATGTGATCCTCCGACCAATAATAGCACAACACAGCAATGAATGATCATCTTAACAACTGCGCTAACAATAGTTATTTTCATCGGAAATGTGACACAGTTAAAACGGCGTAAGAAGTGAAAACACTTGTTTCTAGTGTTGGTGGTTAATGTGCAACCATGTAATCCTGTAGACAGCTGTCGCTCACTCTAGATCCGACTTTTGGTACTGTAAAGTCAGCATTCTGTAGCTCATTGTTTAACAAGCATCCTAACTCAACATATATATATATGTATATATATACACATATATATATACAGACTCTTTTCTCACTTTGCTTTTTATATACATCAATATCACATCAACTACTTTGATATATATTTGTAATATATTTTAATGCTTATGAATGTAGTGAATTTATTTTTTAATAAAGGAATTTCGAATGCCGGACGTGTAACAGTACGCTGGTGTACTTGTGATGGCAACACAAAAGCATACAAAGCCAGAAAGACATGTATCTGATTATATTTTGCAAAATATATATTAATATTGATATTTATGTACTAGTGACACAATTATGTTCTAAAGGCTGACATAATAAACGTCTGTTGTCTCATTTCTTTGTGATTATTTCAGTCAAATGTGTCTGGGAAAACTTGACTTGGCTTTAAAGCAGCACAGCGTTGTTACCAGATCCAAACTATCGCAACACAGTCTCTGACGTACACTAAGGTATTTGGGGTATAAAAATTGCCAAGATCAGTGTGTTCTTTTCCATTTAAAAGCATGAGAATGTTTTGTGACCTTGAAGGCAGATTGTAATGTAATACTCCCTCACAATTAGGAGCTTTAAGGATATTGAAAGGAAATGCTATAAATGGAAGCTGTCTGAAATAAATCTTTTAGAGTTTTTAGTCTTTCTTTGACGAACAGGGTCCATATCATTATGACAGTAACCAGACATGATATTTCTAAAAATAAATGAAGTGTTGTATTCTGTATCAAAGATATAGGAAACCCTAATTCATGTAACAGCTTTATTGCATTCAATTCTTTTTTTTTATCTGCAGTGCATACTAATAGGTTGTTCATTTTTAACCTGAACCATTCCTTGTCAAAACGTTATGTGAGTGTTTTCTGTAAGCAGAACAGCAGAACGTACGCTTTATCCACGTTGACTGCTGTGTTGCACATTCAGACAAAGACTTATTTTTTAGAAAACCAGCATTTAAACACTGTTCACCAACAAGAGGACGGTTGAAAACTCAAGTAATTCATTATTTGAAGAATGCCAATGATGAGAGCTCTTATGTATCTCTGCTCAAAGTAATGTATCTTTTTTTATAATGAAGTCAACAAGTACAATAGTTCTGAAACAATATCAAGGAAATAAGACTGTAGCCCTACTTGTAAAGTACATCTAGCACTGGCACTCACATCACATTACGTTGCAGGGCAAAGCCTTCGATGGTGGTGAATGTTTAGAAAAACGTTGCCTGGGGAAAACAACTGACTGTTCCTCATATGCATCGAGATCACATCTCTTCTAAAACATAAAAAGGGTTTTGAACCCTTGCTTAATAATAATGGGAGGAGAGACGCAGGCACCAGATTAAATAAAATCCTTTTTCACGTTCGTTCATTTAACTCTGTGCACAGAAGGGTTGCCATCGTCGTCTTCACTTTGTGTGGAACAGGAGAGGCCTCACCATGCCTGCCAGCACCTTAGGAAGCTGGGAGGCGATGACCTCGGACATCATCTCAGGAAACTCCACCTTCATGGCGTCTGCCTGGATAAAGGTGCTCAGGCAGTACAGGTTGACCTTTTTCACAATCTGCAACCAGAAGCACACAGTTAGAATCTGCACACCGCGAACAAGACAATGGTTTTATCCCTATTGGCATATTTGTCCAAAATGAAAACATTGTCACGTATATGGGGCTCTTAAGGAGCGGGTGTCCGAACCTCGTGCATAGAGTCCATGAGCTTGGTGAGGTGGTAGAAGCGCTGGGAGCTGGCCACCACACCCCTCTCCTTCATGTTGATGACTTTGCTGAGCTCTCTGATGTAATTCTGCCTCATCTCCTCAAACTGGGCCTGGCTTTTCAAGCCTTCCAGTGGCACTGACAAACCAAAACACTGTGGTTAAGATTCCAAAAGACAAAGAACAAATCGTCTTGTTCCGTAGACACAGACTGCCTAATCAGGACAGTTTTTTTTTTTTTACATCATATCAGTTGTGTTTTATTACGTGTCTCCATGTATATCAGGGAATACATAGACAACTGTATGTCCTTTTGGTTGCTCTGATCTTACATCTTACTTTGCAAAGTTTCTGGTGTAAGTCCGTAAAAAGGAGCATATTCTTGTTGCAATGGTTTAACATTGAAACTTGATAATAACTGCAACATAAATCCCCCGTCTAGTTCAAGGTCCGGTCACCCAGACTGCACATAGCAGGCTGCTTACATCCAATTCACCCACAGCAACAACAAAAGAAAAAAATGATCCTTAAAGATTCATTTCTTTGGTTACAGTAAGTCAGCCAATGAAATCTTAATAACGGCTCATCTCATAGGTCATAGTTTGTGTGTGTGTGTGTGTGTGTGTCTGTGGGTGTGTGTGTGTGTGTGTGTGTGTGTGTGTATGTGTGTGTGTGTGTGTCTGGAGGGGGGCCTTGATGTGCAGCCGATCCCTGTGTTAGGGGGGCTGTCCAAACAGAGCTCCTGAGTGAG
>JAVQJS010117521.1:0-10013 GCA_036024795.1 Galaxias rostratus | reverse complement strand
GTGTGTGTGTGTGTGTGTGTGTGTGTGTGTGTGTGTGTGTGTGTGTGTGTGTGTGTGTGTGTGTGTGTGTGTGATTGTGTGTGAAGTGCTGTTAGTTCACAATTCAACCTTTTGTTTTTCCATTTATTTTCCTGCTCAGCTAAAGTCTTCCATTGATGTTAGCCAAGACACGTTGACAGACTGCTTAACGATTAATCCACTGCAACCCAGCCACTCTCCTCTGGACGTGATTGACAAGTCCCCAGGCCACTCCCAAGATCTATATTCAGGTACACACTGTGTCTTTTAGATGCTCTAAGTGCTTTGAATTACAGTTCACGAGTGCTTGTTAATGCCACCCATTGTGCAGACCTGCCCTCCGGTTGCCGGCCCAATCACCCTTTCCCCATGTCTGTGGGCCAAGTCGTTCTACACGGGCAGGCCACCTCAAACAATCCATGCCTGGCTCTGTTCCGCTCCCTACAGGACACTGACAGGTACTGAATGTTTTTCTGCATGCCTGACAGGATAAAGAGATTCGTGGTCCGTGTCAACATTTGCATTTATGAAACACACCAAAATCTTGTTGACGCTATATTATTATTCAAATTATTGCTGTGAGAAAGCTTCAAAGGCATTTGCCACCACCTGCATACGGATAACTCAGATGACTGTCATAACTCTGCTTTGTTGAAACCTTTGTGTGGGAAATTGTAATTTTATAAATGCATAAACAAGAGAGCAAAACCAGTGCATGCTTCAGTGTCTGGCTTTATATACCTGCACGGCCAGTCATACTTATTTGTAAGCAACTCACAAATACAGAGTTCATCTCTTTGCTCATGCTCCAGTATGCTCTCACATCTCTCTGCCCTTTTCAGCTCTGTATTTCACAACCCTGTCTGACATAAATCAATACGGAGCACAGAATATCAAAACAAATACTAAAAAATGCATGAATGAATCTAGTTTTATAGATATCTCCCCAACAGGGACATTGCCGCTTCCTTTCATATTCCTACAAATCGCTCAGCCTTTGGTTATTTCTCCTGATCTGAAGATTAGTCATGGCTTTATGGCGGTAAACTCATAGTTGGAATAATCTAATTAGAATAAAGATTCATTCCTACGCTGGTGAAAGACCCAATGGGCTTTGTTTGGACCCTGCACTTCTGCTGTGAGGAGACGGTTGAGAAGAGAGTTCTACAGGTTGGGAATGCCCGGCAACACAGTTGCTTGGTCAGCTTGCACAGAAATATTCTTTCATCAATGCGCCTCAAAGGGAAGAGAGGAACAGCGATTGGGGTTGTTTGGATAGCCAGACGTTTGTGGCTCCTCACTGGCTAGGATTGTTTCAGTAGCAGCAGCAGTCCCAGCCTTCACCGCAGGACCCTGGGTAGACAATTGGCCACTGAAAGCAGGCCATGCCTTGCCTCATTGGTCTCAAGGGCTAGCATTAGCGGATGCTATAGCCACCAACTAAAGTGGATGAGGAATTCAATAAGTGAATCATAAAATCTGAAAAATACCATTCAAGTCTGGATGGGGAGAAGTGCTGTAATTACTTTTGTGGATGTTTAATCGATTGTAAAATCCCTGTTGCCAATTTGCTTAGATTATCCATGCTATTTCTCTCTCCTTCATTCAGCCTGTGCAGCTTAATCATTTCAATTGTGCACACCTCAATCTGCGTTAATTAACACACTGCTGGCACAGAGAGAAATGCTAAAAGGTTGTGCTGGAACATTTTTCAGGGATCTACTCTTTTCTCAGGCACAAATTGTAACGCTACGTTTATCCGTGGATATTTTTCTTCTCTCAAGCACAAATGGTAACGCTCTGTTTAGAAAGACAAACCATAGTATTTCATACTATAACATCCACTGTCTCAACGGAAAGCGGATTAATCTCGCTTGTAATCATTTCAGGTGTGCCAACCATCGGCTTATCCCGGGGGACCAGCGGTGGCCGGGGTCCGTCACACATCAGCCCCATCCTCATCCTCCCACTGGGGCCCCGCTCCACAGCAGCCCATCCCTGCATCCAACGCTTCATCTTGCAGTAAAAGATGATCACAATCCAGGTACACAGCACCAATGGCGGATGGTATGTTCCAAATAAGATGGTGTTTTTCACTTACCTGTGGTCTTTGCACAGCAAAACAAAATGTGTTGGAAAATATTTGAATTGCGTAGAAAGTACTTTGAGAGGTATTAGCTGTATATTACAGAGGTTATTGTTTATTACACTTTAAATAGAGTATAATGAATGCTGAATGCAATAACATGCATGTACCAGTTTGCGGTATATATTGGATGAAAACGCAATTTCTCCTGGAGATTCCTGTGAAGTGAGGTGACAGTACAACATTAAGATTAAGGAGAAAAACAATTAAGGAACGTGTGGGTGGCTTGACAATCTGTTCAGATAGAGATGATAAAATGCAGTATCTATGGTTGCCTGGTGTTTTTCATGGTAGACAGAAGCAGCTTCATTCAGCCTTGCTTTAAATAGATAACACCTTTTTCCCACTGGGCTTGACAGCCGCAGCAATGTTGACACGGTGTTCACAAACACTGAGCAGCTTATGCTGTTTTTATGGGGACAATCTTTCAAGCCACTAAATAACCTTTCCCCATGCAACAGTGAGGAATCAACCCACACGAAATGAGATGATTGCTACGTTAATAAAGTCATCCTTGTACTGCATCCTTGAACTTACAACTTAATGGTCCGTTCTTTTGAACTAAGAATGTGTTCTTCCTTGCTTGTTACTGTGCTCTTCAGGGTTTCTCAGGCAGCTCCTAATGGAACATTCTCCGCCATACAGCAATATCACCAAGTACTTCAAAACCTGTCACCTTATGCACGTTCACAAAGCCGATAACGACCTTGCTTCCACGTGTATTAACCAGACAGGGTTCGACACACAGAGCTCGGTCTGGTGTCCCGGGTGAGGAAAAATGTAAGGTCTGCTATGGATTGACAAGAACTTATTCCGCATCTCTGTCATAGAGCTGATGTGAGTTGGGGTATGTCTCTACCCCAGCCTGTGTTGTTCATGCTGGACCCCAGAATTCAAGGTGCGCAGTTGAACAAATTTTTAAAGCAAGGCTCATTCACTGCAGACGTAAACTACCTTACCTGTATCTATGTTGAAGGACGACATACAGTTGTATCAGTAGCACTAATGTCCTTTAGAGCATAATTCATCATGCTCCATTTATTGTTCAGAATATATTTTCACTGAGGAAAGGATCCTCGGGCTGAATGTTTCATTGGAAATACTTAGTATTAGTCTAAGAACACATTGTTGACATTGAGAAAACTTGGGGAAAAGCAAGCACACAATAATGTCAAATATGCTGTGCTTGCCTGACGTGCTCACAATAATTTAAGTGGCCTTCCTTCATTCAATTGCATCCATTCACATGCATTTCATATGTAAAAAGGTGAATCTTGAAAAAAAAATTAATGTTTATGTGATTTTTAAACCATTGCTGTATGTTATACAAACATGATTTTTTAGTTTTGTGGAATGACTTTCCCATATGCAATCAAATCCACAAGCGATAGAACATGCTTTTTATCTATTAGGCAAGCAATAGTACATGTGTAACTATAGTAACAATACAACCTAATCATTTGCTAAAGGAGCACTAGGATATAACATTAAAAGAGTAGGTTGATAAGAAATCCTTGCAAAGCAAGATCATAAACATAATAGAAACATACAGTAATAGGACTCTGCTTGTGTTCAATAGGAATTATCCACAGCTTCGGAATGTGTATTGATGAGCCAAGGTGGGTTAATATGACTATTGATGCATACCTCTATACATTATATGAAATGCCTTGAAAGCAGCAAGTCTATTTTTTTTACATTGCCTGGGAGACCATATCATCAGGTAACCGCAGATTCTACAAAATGCATCTGGATATTTTCAATCAAATACTTTGGTTTTGTACATTCAGGAATTGCAGTATGACGATACAAACGATAAATATTGATAGTAAATTTACTGACCATCTGGAATAAATTATCAATGTTTAACCACTGTCTTTATTTGTTGGTATTATAATTTAGAAAGGTGATTTATTTGTATTTACTGTACTTTGCTTTAGGTCCTCTGTGTTGATATTGATGCAATGTTAATTTAGTATTATACCCTAATTGTTTATAAATTGAGTCTTTCAGTCATAATTAATCATGAAACATTTGGTGTTTTGTTACCTGCCATTATGTTATGCAGGCCTATTTATGGGTAACTGTATACATATACTGTATATAGCTGACTGCAAATCACCAACATTTAAAAGGTATCTTAATGAATTAAATCAGATGCCATATTAAATTTAATCTTAATGTACTTTGTAACTAGATACATTATAAAAATTGTCTAGACCCTTCCGATTGGAAATCTGTCTTACGTTATGAAGAACTAGGGCTACGCATTTTCCATAAAATAGCTTTTATAACTAATACAATTAAACTAGTAAAGTCTATTACTATTAAACTATTTTAGACGTCCAACGATTTCATTCGTGAACAGATTTACTAAATAGTGCTTGCCTACTATTAAGCATAGACATGTGTAAGCATAAGAGGAGGATTTTTCTTTTTTTCTAAACCACTTGCATTAGTTTTCATTTGAATATTGAGAGACGTTCCACATTCAATAATTTCAACATTAACAAGATTTTAATAATCTACATTAGCCTTGATCCTCAGTCTTTGCATTATCTCCTCCCACCATTAGTAGAAAGGTTAGGTTGCGCACCGTGAGTTTTATAGCAACTGTTGCCCTGAGAGGCAGCGCCGTAGTCACCGTAGTCCTGGCGACTGTAACCCACCAACAACAACAACCTCTCGCTCCATCATTACCACCTCAACCATCCTCATTCTCATCAACCAGTCCACAGCCCAGGTCTGTATTACTTATTTTTGTTTAACATATAATGCTTATTTGTGCTTCATATACTAATCTGAATCAGCCTATTGTGTGTTTGTTAAAAAAGCTATACGCCTGCAGTCTTCTTGTAACGTTAGCTACGAGATTTGCTTGCAAGGGAGGCAGGGCTGGTGGTGTTGCTATGCTACGTGCGTTACCTTTTTCATTTAGCAGCTAACGTTCGCTAGCTAGTTAGTATCTTGCTAGCTTGCTAACCTCAGTCAGTTGACTTGGCATCGTAACGTTAATCCAGATAGATATGTTCCCCGGCTCGCTATGTTTTACGCACATCTAACATTTAGCTTGTCAAGTCCCATGACTGACATAAACAAACTTGCCATACAGATCCGGTGGCCGGCTGACGCTTATGCTCACGTTAGCTGGGCAATGGGTGTAGCTAAAAAGCAGGTGTCTGTTGATTGATGCACCCGGTGCTAACGTTATTTAGCGTTAGCTTCCCACATTAAGTGTCTCGCATCTTATTTTGCATTAGCTACGCTTCGTAAGGAAAGCTATAAATTATATGTTCAACCTCAATTGAGTATTACATTCACAAGTTTTGCCTATCGCCCAACGTTATTTGCACATTAATAACGTTAACGCTGACTGGCTAGCTACGGCTGGCCATCTCAATGCAGTAAGCTAATGCTGGCCCCACTGCCTTTTGTCTTATGTACAACTGGCTAGGATTGCAAGCTAACCAGTTAGCATTTCTTACCATCTCTTCTTTGTGGCACAAAGCTAACACATTAGCTAACCCCAGTTGTCTAACATTAACATAACATTAGGTTTGCTATCGCTTGAAATGTATTCCTATTATTTATATGATTTTTCAGAACGGTACCTCGATCTTATGTAGTCCAACATAGTTAGGGACATTGAACTTGTTATCACATTGCAAAATAAGGCCCATTGCTTTGAAATTATGTTTCAAATTATGCAACATCGAAAACCTTGTACAGCACAATTACAAATACAGGACAGGACAAACCCTTCGATCTGAAGTGTATCAGATTTTGTTTAGTGTAAACTAATATCAGATTTCCTTGTCATTTTAGTAAGGCACTAATGGTAATACAATCCCTAGTGAATGTGCGCAAAGACATTACATTTAGTTAATTCTCAATGTCTTATTTAAAAAAGCAATTTCTTAATGGTATTTACATTAACTTATTGTGGTTATATGTTCGCCCTGTGCTTGAGAAACAGAAGTTTACACGTTTCTCAATGTTGCATCATCATTAACATTTGCCCCATTGGGTTTTTCTCTTGCAGTAGTGGCCCCTGTTCCCATTAGGGGAGAACAGGTGTGTGTGTGTGTGTGGTGGTGGTGGTGGTGGGGGTGGGGGTTGGGAAGAGGAGGTGTTTGTGCATGGTGTTGGGTTTTTGGTGGGACTGTTGACCACCTAGGCCCAAATAATATTTTTTTAAGAAAGCTTCTGTTTTGCTAAATAGCCTAGCTAAGGATAGCCTGGGAATCTGTCTCAAAGGTAGAGGTTTGAACGAAAATGTGCTTTTAGTCTTATCCTTAGTCATGCATTTTGTTTCATTTGTATAGAGAAAGTGAATTATTTTGCAGCAGGGAATTTGGCAAAAAAAAAATTGCGGTTTTCCTTTATGCTCAAAATGTTTTAGCCTTGTTTTTGGTTTATCAACTGCCCCTCAACCACCGGCACATATACCCCCTCACCTACTGACTTGTACACAAACACAGATGTCAGAAGCTGCATGTTATCAGATCATGTTACTACTTAGGTCAACCTGAAGTTAACTGAAGGGCAAAAAGGGTGCCTTGCCACCTGTTCCTGGGATCTTGTTCCATTTCCAATCACTTAACGAAGGGCTGATTAATTTAATTATTCATTCGTCCATTTTCGTGGTTTAGGCGCATTTACTGCTGCATGTTAGTATGTATATGAGGCATTGTTGATGAAACGAGAGACATGCCAGACCTGCCTGGTTCAACACACCCACCATGTTCCAGTTGAATCCCAATGGTCTACCAAATTTGTATTATTTTATAGTTTGAACACATTTTATAATGTTATTCTTTCAATCGTGATTAGTAATAATGTGTTTGATTGATGGCTGTAGTAGACATAGAAGCAGTGGTGTTAGTTGTTATTATTATGTTTTGATTTTGGACCCTTTTTGGACGTTAGGGAACATAGCTAATGCCATCATGATGTAATGCATATTTTCTCTACCTGACCATCCTTCTCAGACCCCCTTGTAACCTAGCTGTCAATCTAGTGGGAGGTAAGCGTAAGAAACGCAAGACAAAATGTAGCCCTGAGCCCTCCTCCATACCCTTTGTTACTTGGTGGCTTTGTAGGGCTTGCAGTTGCTCAGTGGAGCACAGCGTTTAAGTGGCCCACAAGGGAGTGCCCGAGTTGTAGGAGGGAGGGGTTGAGGTTGGGGCTGGAGGGGGATGGCAGCAGCACTGTGAGGCAGGTGCCCTGTTTACATCTAGAAAGTCACTGCTCACTCTTCCTCCCCCTAATCATGCCGGGTCTCTGAAGGCCTGTGTCCTGGGAGCAGGTGGGCTCAGTAGGGGCCATGCACTTTAGCTCTCAGACAACACAGTGCAGATATGAATTTTCCTTTTTCCCTCGTTACCTTCAAGGAATACCTTACCCAGACCTAATACTGTTACCTGCTGCCATGGCTGTCCATCGAGTGAGCGTAAGCCGGTAGCCTGGGCTTGTTCCCTTGTGCAGAAATGACCATGAGTAGATGGAGAAAGAGAATCCAAAGTCCATGAGCTACCATATATGACTGGAAGCCTGCAGACTAGAGGTAATGCAACTGCCACTATTAGAATTTTCCACAAGGACAGTCAATGTAGGCATGCATGGTCCAAATGTGAAGTAGGCACTTAGCCAGCTCAGCACTACGACCAGTCCCTTCAACCCAATCTGACTGTGCCTCGCTCTGACTCAGACAGGTGGTCTCCCACTTGAGACCAGACTGCCCTCCACTCATTCACACTGACTGCGCTACGCTCCAAACTGTTGATCAAGGAATACAAATAATAATTACTGTTATTATTATTATTAATTTTATTCCCTGAACAACATTATTGTTATTAGGGCATTATTAATAGTAATGATAGCCTATCATGCACACATAATAGCAATTATTGTGGGTTCTCAAATGTGATTATTCAGTGTAAGCCTCATTGAGTATTCATGTTACTTACTGAATACCAAGTTGCAGCTTCGTACAAATGGATGCATGTTTTTGTTGTTAGAAGCCCAGCATGGAAGGGTTTGAGTTGGGGGCTGGTTGTACGGCTTTCCCCTGGGAGACCCAGAGTTGTTAGGAGAGCCAGGTTAATTAACCTGGAGAGGCTTGGTCATGGAAACGAAGTGGGGGAGGAAGGAGATAGGTGTCAAGGGGAGCCAAAGAGGATGTGGTTCCCGTGCTATCCTTCAGGGAGTGGATGGGTTGTCTAATTTATCAGGAATTTCTCCTGCTTTTTGGACACAATAGGCGTACTTCCATGGAGACAGTTCCAATCTAGCCATGTCTTTTTGTCCGTGTTGGTCCAATTATATCCCTGTTACCTTTTTAGCTTGACTGCCATTGTTGACAGTTCCCACCGTAGCCCTTGATTATAGGCCTTGGAGCGCTTACCAGCAATCCCAATACAGTGTCAATGGTTTAATATGAAAACATGTTGGCCTGTCCTTACGTGTAAGTGGAACTGTCACAAACTAAAATGGCCAACACAGGGTCATTTTGAGCGGGAGTTGAATTAAGCCGGCATAACTTGAAGGTGGCGACTCTGGCAGTGCTAAAAGAGAGAGAGCGTCTCCCGTGGGGCTGTTAAATATTAACTTGTTTTATGGCTGTGCACACGGAGACGAGAGCGAGGACTACTGACTCACGATGTTCTCAGAACATTTAGCTTTAGTACCACTGTGGCGACAGGTGCCCAGGCCTACGTGTTAGCTTTCGGCTGCCGTCTCAGAGATCTGATTTGGAGAAGCAGAACACACTTCATTTGGCATTTCGTATGATTTTTTTTCCTGACACAACCTGAAGTAGAAAATTAAGCTTTACAAACTTTAATGAATAGGCTGCGAAATATAGATTTTTTTTTTTCAATCTATCTGGGAGTGTTCGACCTGTTGTTCTGATACACGTTCTCCACACGTCACGTGTTCAGTAATTAGCGCCTGTTTGAAGGTGAACCTGACAGCTTTTACAGCGGGAATGGAAAAGCCTGTTCTTGTACCAGTTCTGGAAAGCACACTTTGAGCACAGTTATTCATTTCCACCGTTTGCGTCGCTATTTGAAGGCGTCTCTTTCAGAACTCGAACATTTCAGGTGTTCAAAAGGACCCCCATTCTTCCGCGGTTTGGATGAACAGGCTCCTGCTGTATTTGTAATTGACCCAGGCCTGTCATGAGAAAGGAAGTCAATAGTCTTCAGACTGGCCCTGCGGGGGGACCCTTTTCTTGCTGGAATCTCTCACCACCACAGCCGGCAGCCCTCTCAGGCAGGTGTGAGCAGCCTAATTGGAGAGATGAGCTTGTCATCTTTGGAGATACCTGGGCTAAATTAGCCTTTTACTCCAGCCAGTATTTCCAATTTGGCCAATTTATACTGAGTCACCTCAGGGGCTATATAGAGTTATTAGACTAGCACTTTTTTTCTCTCTCTTCTCCTAAAGTGTCCCTTGCCTTGCCTGACACCCTGCCTATCTACTCTGTGTGGGTGGGTGTGAGTGTGGGTTTCATGACGGTGCTCTAAGATGCTGTGTGTCCTGTCGTCCTGTTTCCCAGGCGCCATGCAGACCCCCGAGGCAGGCGCCGACTCCGCCTCCACTGTCCCTCTCCAGACCACCGTGCCTGTCCAGCCTGCAGGCTCCGCCCAGCAGGTACCAGTCCAGCAGCAGGTATAGCCCATAGCTTGCCACTGCCACCCCTACTTCTTAAACCAGCCCATTTCTGAGCGTTGTGTGTGTGTGTGTGTGTGTGTGTGTGTGTGTGTGTGTGTGTGTGTGTGTGTGTGTGTGTGTGTGTGTGTGTGTGTGTGTGTGTGTGTGTGTGTGTGTGTGTGTGTGTGTGTGT